>PVIH01005741.1:0-119903 GCA_004025045.1 Sigmodon hispidus | reverse complement strand
CAGGAACAGAAAGAGCAGGAACAGAAAGAACAGGAACAGAAAGAACAGGAACAGAAAGAGCAGGAACAGAAAGAACAGGAACAGAAAGAACAGGAACAGAAAGAGCAGGAACAGAAAGAGCAGGAACAGAAAGAACAGGAACAGAAAGAACAGGAACAGAAAGAGCAGGAACAGAAAGAGCAGGAACAGAAAGAACAGGAACAGAAAGAACAGGAACAAGAAATTGGATGTGAAGGAAAAGGCGCTGCACTGGAGGAGCACAGGCTGTCAGCCAGGACTTATCACAGCTCCACAGACTGGTGCAGTTGGCTTCCTGCTAACACACCCATGACTGTCAAAGTACAGCAGAGGCTTTTTAGTTTAGACTAATAGATATATGGAATCCTCTCATCACATACCCCAAACTTTCCCCCTGGAGGTTGCTGTAATGTGGATCCTTTTGCTCAGAGCTCAGGTTTTTGTTTTTTATTTATTTTTAATTTTTTGTCTTCATGAGGAAGCAAGGTAATCCTAAGGCTTTCTTGAGGGAAATGACACATTTCTCTGTGGTTTTTAGACTACAGTGCACTGCTGGCAGAGGATGGATCATACATGCCAGAGTATGTGATGTTTCAAGAGCTTTTTCACTATGTTACAGGTAACCAGCAGCAACTTCAGTCTGAATGGTAACATAGATTTCTCTGGTGGGATCTGCTCTAGGAGCAGTGGAGGGAATGTGTGAAGGCCTTTTGGGTAGAAATCCAGTTTGATCTAGTTTATCACTAGCACTGGGAATACATGAGATACAGGGTCTGCCTTCATGTGCTCAGCATGGGATCATGTTGTTTGATCTTCACTGTGCCAGCAATCCTCTAAAATTCCTAAAAGCTAGAGGCTCCAGCTCCTCTTCCTCTTATCTATTTAGTAAACATGTCTGGATTGAGGCGGAGAAGAAAGGGTAGAACCTGAGAGCAGGTGTGTTTGCAGCTGGGCTTTGGAAGATTCTAACGAACAGTTAGATTGAGATCTCCAGGTCTGCTAGCTGCAGTCAACAAGCTTCTCTTTTCTAGGACAATAAGGGTCCTTGTTTGAAAGTTTAAGAGGACCTTTACTCATTAGCATCTGCATTCTCTTCCTGGAGTTGGGAAATCAGACCATGTGACTAGGTCCTTTACTTTTGGAAGCTGTCAGACCTGGTATCTTTGAATGGTGTTGGGGTAGGTCCAAAGATGGCCAGCCACATGCTTTTCATTGCAGATGTTTCCACGATCATTCAACCAAAAGCTACACAGAAGACTGCCTATAGGCCATTGATATTCTTATATTTCATGACCCTATGGGATGTCCTGCCCCATCTGGACCTGGTGAGTGTTTCTTGGATATTGACATGTGGTATTCATTTGGGAAAAAAGAGATAGGAGATAAAGGGATAGCTCAAAGACTAAGGAGTAAATGACCAAAGAACCAAAGTGATCCTTGAAGTACTGGTTCCTTCTCAAATTTTACAGTTCAGAATAGGAAACCTATTATATGAACTTAGATTAGGCATTTACATTAAGGAAATGGTTTAAACTTGTATAACACTGGAAATAGTACCTTTCATGACCCAGCTATGAACTCTTTCTCTGCCTTCCTTCCTTTTTTCTTTTTTCTTCTTCTTTCTTTCTTTTTTGTTTCCTTTCTTCTTTCTCTCTCTCTCTCTCATAATATTCTTTTAAGTATGTAACTGGACCACATGTGTGTCTGTGAAGGTCAGAAGAGGGCCTTGGATCCCTGGAACTGGAGTTAGAAGACTATTGTGAGTGACTATATGAGTGCTGGGAACTGAATCCAAGTCCTTTGCAAGAGCAGTGCATTGTTCTTACCCACTCAGCCATATCTCCAGCCCTATCCCCTGCCTTTTTAAGGTGTTGGAAAGGAAGTACATTGACTAGTCTTAGGGCAAAGATGTTTGTTCTTTTGTTTTCATAGAGAAATGAAAACAAAGGGATGCTTTCTCTAAGTGTACCATTAAGTTTAATGTGTAAAACATAAACTTGGCTAGTCAGGATGCTATTTCTGGGGCACTAACTTTTCATCCCTGGGATGCAACAGCCATCCCTTCTCTAGGGTGGTATCACTTCTAACTAGAGGTCCTGGGAACACAGACTGAAAACTGGTCTGAGGAAATACTACATGCTTATTCCTATAAAGCTCACCAAATATCAGTGTTTTGAACTGTATTGCCAAGATGTTATTGTAGACAACTTCCAGTCTGGTGAGTAAGAAGAATAAATGAAGAACACATTGGAGTGTTCTAGGTCATATAGGTAGAGGAACTGAGATGTATCATCATTGTTATAGATGTGCTAGACAGTCACAGATTCCGTGGACACTCTAGTCAGGGTAGTATTACTACTGAAGGGCTGAACGGGTACAGATAACATGGCAGCAGGATGATGTGGAGAGGCAGTGAAGCTGAGACACTCCGGGATCCACTCACAAAGACATGGAGAACTGCAGTTAAGATCACACAAAGAAGCTCTGTGTGGGACAGTATCACAGAAGCCAGGCATCATAGAAGAAGCTGAATACAGACTTGTAATAGCTTGTTGGGTTCACATGGTGCTGGGAACCAGCTTCAGTACACACTATCAACTAAGCACCATATTTTTTTGTTTTTGCTTTTATGTATTTATGTTTGTGAGATAGGGTCTTGCTAGGAGTCAAGGTCAGTCTTACATTCATGGTCTTTCCTCAGCTTCCTTAGCACTGGGATTACATGCATGGACACCACCATACCACAGTTTTTCTTTTGTGTATTTCTGCTTGTGAGCTTCCTTCACAGGTAGCACTGCTGTGCTTTAGTGCATCATAGCCCCCAGCAAAGTACAAATGACATCACTGCTGGTCAGTGAGGTTAACCACTGCCAGTGTACGTGCTCATTTTCAACTTTCTTCATCAGGTGCCTACTCATTGCTTTTTTAGCAGCAATTGACCTTATTGCATTGAAACTGACCATGTTGTGAATATTTACAGTATATAAAATCAGTTGCCAAAAATTATCTTAAAAATCTCTTATTTAAGGAAATTATATCCATCAATGCTTTTATTATGATTATGTTTCTATAGTGATGACTTCTTATAATCCCTTCCCCTTCTTTTTAGATGAATGTTGAATTTTGGTGGCATCAGAGATATGACTTTAAATAATCCTATAGGGCTAGAGGGATGGCGCAGTGATTAAGAGCACTAGTTACCCTTCCATAGGACCCAATGGACCACAACATCTGCAACCGCAGTTGCAGGGGCTTTAACACCCTCTTCTGGCCTCCATGAGGACTGCATGCACATAGTGCACAGACACACAGGCAGGCAAAACATTCATACACATGAAATAATAAAATAAAATAGTTCTATAAAAAGTGGGGAAGGAAGACAGAGGGACAGGTGAAGCAAGATAAACTATGTTGATAGAGTAAACCAATGTTTCATTAAACACCCTGGAAATATTTTAAATCTAAAATTTCTTTGTATTTATTAGTGAGTTCTGCAGAAGTACTTCCTTCATCAGTTTTTACCTTTAAGTATGATTGTACAGAAAATGGGTAGGTTCGAGTATTTTCTTTAACTACAAAAATGAATTCATGTGTCTTCTCAAGGTGCAGTGGGCTGTTCTGCTGCTGGCTCTCTGTATGGTTATAAATGTGTAAGATTTACAGGCCACCATAGTCTCTTTAAGGTTCATTGTCCTATTGCAGTCCCTCAGGACTCCTGTTTCTTGGCTTTTGTGTCTTCTTGACAGGCTACCCATAGCTGTTACCATCTTTGTTATTTTGTTCCCTTGGAGGACCTAGGCTGTGTGCCTCCTCAGACTAGCATTCATCTGTTTCTCCAAGGGACTCTACAGGGCTTTCATTGTTTCTGTATATAGTGTGTATATGTGTGCGCATGCGGGCCTGCATGTGAGTGTTTGCACATATGTGTGCATGCGTGTGGAGGGCCAAAGTTGATGTCATTTTTTTAAAATCATTCTGCACTTTTTGAAATTTAAATTAAAATTTTATTTTTATTTGTATTCAAGACAGAGTTTCTTTGTGTAGCCCTGGCTGTCTTGGAACTAGACCTGTAGACAGGGCTGGCTTTAATTAATTTTATTTATTTATTTTTTATTTGAGGCAGAGTCTCTTCACTGAATTTGGAACTCACTCATCAATCCTGGCTACTTTTTCTAGTGACTTGCCTCAGTAATCTTCATTTTTCTGCTCCCCAACTGCTGGGCTTACAAGAATATGCCACGATGCCTATGCCTGTTTCATTTCAGTTTTTCATCTAAATTATAATAATAACTCACTTGCTGACATGTGTAGTGAAACGTGAGATTGGTTGAGAAACTAAAAAAGATAATTATATGCTATGTATAAACATAATTATTGTATATTCTTTTCAGCACTCCTATTTGCAAGGCTGTTGGGGTCATCCCCCTGGAGAAATAGGCTATGGGTGGCCACTGCTGAGGTTCTTTTATCTAGTCTCACCCTTCAACATAGTTGTCACTTCTATCTCTGCCTCAGCCAATCAAGTCTGTCAAGCCAATCCCCATGGAGCTGCTGCCTGTGAATCAAGGGAATGGCCAGTCTTTTGGGTACACGCTTTATGAGACAATCATCTTCAATGGAGGCAGCCTCACCTCACAGGGTCATGTTCAAGACAGAGGGCAGGTAAGGAACAATATGTAGTTCCTAGTGACAGTTTTATGTTACTGTCACCCTGTGATACCGAGGTAGATGTCTAAGTGGTAGTCTAAACATCTGATCCAGAAAATGATCTGTTGCTTATCATTGGTCCTTTTAGTGAAATCCTTTATACATAGACATGCTTAGGCATGTACTCCTGACTTTTATATGAGGTGATAGTGTTCTTAAATACAGGAGGTACTTCATTAGCCTCTGTACTTCTATGTATTAATCCCCAATACTTTCATAGCATAGAGAAGTTAGCTCTTGTTATTTAAGTCTCAAAGCACCTAGCTAAGATGTGTTTCAAGTAGGAAATCTTCAGAAAACATAAAAGCCTTTCAAAGCACAAGCAATTGGGAAGTCACAATGTAGACACACAATGTTCCGGCCCATTCCAAGTTTAGAGCTACTTTAAGTATTCCGAAATGTTCCTGCTCCTTATCTTTTTGACATCACTTTTTCCCCAGGTTTCAGGTTGGGTACTCCTACTCCACAATCTGAAATGCTCAGTGAAAATGTGGGGGGCAAACAATGCCAGATGGGACTGGGAGATGATGATTCAGAGAGTAAAGCATTTGCTGTACAAATATGAGGACCTGAGCTCAGACTCACAGAACCTATACAGACAGTCAGCCATGGTCCTGTGTGTCTATTCTGCCAGCTCAGGGGAGTGGAGACAGAAAAATCCTGGGAGCTCAATGGCCAGCCAGTCAACCCAGCTGAAACAGCTAGCTCTAGGATCAATGAAGAGACTCTGCCTTAAAAAATAAGTAGAGAACAATTGAGAACACCCGGTCTTAACCTTTTGCTTCCACAGGCACATGCATGGGGCATGTATAGCCCACCATACATATAAACACACACACACTTCAGAGAGTTTATATACTTTTATAAAATAATATTTTATCAATTCTTTGAGAACTTTGTACAATGTATTTGATCATATTTACATCATATTTACCCCCACTCCTCCCACAAACTCCTCCCAGATCCAACCCTTCCTCCTCCCAACTTTGTGTCTTCTTCTTCCTCCTCCTCCTTTTCTCCTTCCCTTTCTCCTTGTCTATGTTTTCTTCCTCCTCTTCTTCCTCCTCCTCCTCTTTAATAACCCACATGGTCTAATTTGTGCTGCCCATGACAATGGGAGAATCCACTGGGATCATACCCTTAAAGAAAAGTGACTTGCCCTTTCGCAGAAACTATCAACTGTTAATAGCTCCTCAGTTACCATTGAGGGTCCCTGAGCTTCTCCATGTAGAATATTGACTGGCTTCATCTTCTTTCGGTATTATATAGAAAACCACAAATACTGTGATTGCAGTGGTCCTGACATGCCCAGATGACAGTGTTTTAGTCTGGTCCCCTAGACACTCGGCCTTTACAATTTTATCATTTGCTTTCTCAAGATGATCCCTGAGCTTTGGATAAGGAGTGATACAGGTCCCATCTGTGGCTATGCCCTCCACAAATACTTCTTCGATGCACTTTGATCAGTGAGTTTTTTCTTAACCACTGTTCACTGCATGAAGAAACTTCTCTGATAATGCCTGAAAACTACTCTAATCTATGAGTAGTGAGTTACAGATTTAGACACTGCAACCTTTTAGCAGAATAATAATTCTCCTCCAGGACCTGTGAGTTCCTCAACCATAGATTATTCATCAGACTTACAGTACCAGGTATATGTTTTCTGCTATGTAGCAGGACTTAAATCCAATCAGAAAGCAATTGTTTACCACTATAACATTCATGTCATTATTGCACCCATGGACATATATTGCCATACTGGTCATTATTGTAGCTACAGTGTTCACAGACAGTTGATAAAAATCTGTTGATAATTTTCCCCTACAGCAGCCTAAATAACAACTTCTGGTACTATGAAGATACTATGTATCTGTCTATCTATCTATCCATCCATCCATCTCTATCTGTGTATCTCTCTTATATATCAATTTCTCTATATATTTGGATATATTTAACTTCTTTCTTATTATGAATAAAGTCATATTCTTTTATCCATGTATCCCCTTGTACAGACTTCCTTCCCTTTCCCGCCACTCCCAGTCACTCTTTCTTCTCCCCATCTCCTTATCTCCTCCCCAGCAAAGGCAGGAGGTCCCAAACTCCCAAGGTGGCTTAGTTCAGCATCCACTCCAGACAGATCCACTTTCCTCATCCCAACATCAAGACTGGGTCAGGTGTTCCTCTGGAGGGAATTGACTCCAAGGTGCCAGTCCAAGGTGTTTCAGATCCCAAGCTGTTCAGTGGTTGTGGTCTGCAGTTTGGACATGCTTAGCTTTTTGATAAGAGTCCACTAATGAGTGAGTACATCCCCTACTTATCTTTCTGGGTTTGTGATACCTCACTCAGGAGGATATTCTCCAAATCCATCCATTTGGCTGCAAATTTTAGGATATCATTTTTTTTTTCTTTTTTTTACTGCTGAGTAGTATTACTCCATTGTGTACATGTACCACAGTTTGTTAATACATTCTTCAGTTGAGGGGCATCTAGGTTGTTTCCAGGTTCTTTCTATTACAAATAATGCTGCTATGAACATAGTTGAGCTAATGCCTTTGAAGTGTGAATGTTCATCTTTAGGGTATACACCCAGAAGTGGTATTGTTGGATCTTTGGGGAGATTGATTCCCAGTTTTCTGAGAAAATGCCATACTGCATTACAGACTGGCTGAACAAGCTTATACTCCCACCAACAATGGAGGAGTGTTTCCCTTGCTCTGCAACCTCTCCAGCATAGGCTGTCATCTGTGTCTTTTATCTTAGCCATTCTGACAGGTATAAGGTGATATCTCAAAGTTGTTTTGATTTGCATTTCTTTGATGGCTAAAGGTGTTGAGCACTTTTTCATGTGCCTATCAGCCATTTGTAATTATTCTGCTAAGAATTCCCTTTTTAGTTCTGAACCCCATTTTTTGATTAGGTTATTCAAGGTTTTGGGCTCTAGTTTCTTGAGTTCTCTATATATTTTAGAGATTAGTCCTCTGTCACTTGTAGGGTTGGTGAAAATCTTTTCCCATTCTGTAGGCTGTCATTTTGTCTTATGTATTTTATTCTTGGCTTTACATAATCTTCACAGTTTCAGGAACTCCCACTTATTGATTATTGTTTTTAGTGTCTTGCTACTGGTGTTATATTTAGAAAGTGAACACCTGTGCCAATTCATTGGAGGGTATTTCCTATTTCCTTTTCTATTAGATTCAGTGTGGCTGGGTTTATGTTGAGGTCTTTGATCCACTTGGATTTGAGTCTTGTGCAAGGTGACAGGCTTGGATCTATTTTGATTTTTCGACACACTACCAACCAGCTATGCCAACACCATTTGTTATAGATACTATCTTTATTCCATTGAATATTTTGAGCCTCTTTGTCAAAGATCAGATGTTAATAGGTTTTTGGGTTAATGCTGGGATCTTCAATTCGATTCCATTAATCCAAAAGTCTGTTTTTATGCTAGTACCAGGCTGTTTTTAATACTTTAGCTCTATAGCATAACTTGAAGTCAGGAATGGTGATACCTCCTGAGGTTCTTTTGTTGAGCAAAATTGTTTTGGCAATCCTAGCTTTCCTGTTATTCCAAATGAAATTGAGTATTGTTCTTTCAAGGTCTGTAAAAAATTGTGTTGGGATTTTCATGGGGAGTGCATTGAATCTGTAGATTGCTTTTGGTAGGATTGTCATTTTTACTATGTTGATCCTACCTATCCAGGAACATGGGAGAACTTTCCATTTTCTGATATTCTCTTCAATTTTTTTCTTCAGTGATTTAAAGTTTTTGTCAAATAGATCTGTTACTTCTTTGGTTATAGTTACTTCAAGGTATTTAATGCTATTTGCAGTAGTATAAAGGGTGATGTTTCCCTTATTTCTTTTTCAACCCTTTTATCTTTTGTGTATAGGAGGGCTACTGATTTCTTTGAGTTAATCTTGTATCCTGCTACATTGCTGAAGGTGTTTATCAGCTGTAGAACTTCCCTGGTAGAATTGTGTGGGGCACTTATGTACATAATCATGTCATCTGCAAATAGAGATATTTTGACCTCTTTCTTTCCAATATGTATCCTCTTAAACCCTTTCATTCTCTTATTGCTTTAGCTAAAACTTCAAGAACTATACTGAATAGATAAGGGGAGAGAAGATAGCCTTGTCTACTTCCTGTTTTTAGTGGGATTGCTCAGAGTTTTTTTTCATTAAGTTTGATATTGACTGTCTGCTTCTTGTAAATCTCCTTTATTATACTGAGATATTTTCCCTGTATTCCTGATCTCTTCAGGACTTTTCTCATAAAGGAGTGTTGTATTTTGTCAAAGGCTTTTTCAGTATCTAAGGATATGATCATGTGGTTTTGTTCCTTCAGTTTGTTTATATGATGGATACCATTTACCGTTTTTTGTATGTTGAACCATCCCTGCATATCTGGGATGAAGCCTACTTGATTATGGTGGATGATATTTTTTATATGTTGTGGTATACGGTTTGCCAGAATTTTGTTGAGAATTTTAGCATCAATATTCATGAGAGAAATTGATCTATAATTCTTCTTTTCGTTGCATCTTTGAATGGCTTGGGTATTAGGGTAATTGTGGCCTCATAAAATGAGTTTGGCAAAATTCCTTCAGTTTCTACTGTGTGAAACAGTTTGAGGAGATTGGTAATAGCTCATCTTTGAATGTCTGGTAGAACTTTGCACTGAAACCATCTGGACCTGGGCTTTTTTTTACTTGGGAGGCTTTTAATGACAGCTTCAATTTCCTTTAGGGTTATAGGTCTTTTTAGGTATTTAATCTGATCTTTATTTAATTTTGGTAAATGGTACCTGTCCTAGGAGCTGTCCATTTCTTCTAGGTTTTCCATTTTTGTGGAGTATAAATTTTTAAAGTATGACCTGATAATTCTCTGGATTTTCTGAGGTTCTGTTATGTCCTCCTTTTCATTTCCGATTTTGTTAATTTGGACACTTTCTCTCTCTGCCTTTTGGTAGTTTGGGTAAGGGTTCATGTACCTTGTTGACTTTCTCAAAGAACCAACTTTTTGATTCATTGATTTTTTTATATTGTTCTTTTTGTTTTAATTGTATTGATTTCAGCTCTAAGTTTGATTATTTCTTGTCATCTACTCTTTCTAGGTGAGTTTGCTTCTAATTGTTTTAAGGCCTTTAGCTGTGCTGTTTGTTCTCTCGTGTGGAATTTCTCTAAGTTTTTCATAATGGCATCTAGTGCTATGAATTTTCCTCTTAAGACTGCTTTCATTGTATCCCACAAGTTTGGGTACGTTATGGATTCATTTTTGTTAAAATCCAGGAAGACTTTAATTTCTTCCTTGACCCAGAGGTGGTTCAGTTAATTGATGTTTAGTTTCCATGAGTTGGTAGGCTTTCTTTCATTTCCTGATGATCTGATAAGGTATAAGGGATTATTTCCATTTTTTGGATCTATTGAGTCTTGCTTTATGATCAGTTATGTGGTCAGTTTCAGAGAAAATTTCATGTGGTGCTAAGAAATATGTATATTCCTTTGCATTTGGGTGGAAGCTTCTGTAAATATCTGTTAAATCCATTTGCATCATAACCTCTGTTAGACTTCTTATTTCTCTGTTGAGTCTCTGTCTGGTTGACCTATCTAAGGGTGAAAGCGGGGTTTTGAAGTCTCCCACTATTAGGATGTGAGAGTTGATATGGGATTTGAGCTTTAGTAGTGTTTCTTTTATATAGATGCCCTTATATTAGGGGCATAAATATTCAGGATTGAAATTTCATCTTGGTCAATTTTTCCCGAGATCAGTAAGTAATGTCCATTCTAGTCTCTTTTAATTGATTTTAGTTTGAAGTCTACTGTGTTAGATATTAGGATGGCAACACCATCTTGTTTCTTAGGGCCATTTGCTTGGAAAAATCTTTTCCCAACCCTTTTCTCTGAGCCTGTGTCTGTATTTGTGGTTGAGGTGTGTTTCTTGTATGCAGCAGAAGGATGGCTTCTGTTTTTGTATCCATCATGTTAGTGTGTGTCTTTTTATAGGTGTGTTGAATCTATTGATATTGAGGGATATTAGTGACCACTGATTGTTATTTCCTTTATTTTTGGTGATAGTGTGTATGTATTTCCTTTCTTTTGGTTTTCTTCTGGAGGATTATCTATTGTTTGTGGTTTCATGTGTGTATCTGGGATCCTTAGATTGGAGTTTTCTCTCTAATGCTTTCAGAAGGGCTGGATTTTTAGATAGGTTTTGTTTAAGTCTGACTTTGTCATGAAATGTCTTGTTTACTCCATCTATGGTGATTGATAGTTTTGCTGAGTATAGTAGTCTAGGTTGGCAGCCATGCTCTTTTAGTGTCTGTATAACTTCTGACCAAGACCTTCTTGCTTTCATTGGTTCCATTGAATAATCTGCTGTTATTCTGATGGGTCTGCCTTTATAGGTATGTTAGCCCTTTTCTTTTGCAGCTCTTAAAATTTTTTTCTTTGTGTGTATGTTTTGTGGCTTGATTATTATGTGGCTGGTGGACTTTTTTTAGAGTCAAATCTATTTGTTGTTCTGTATGCTTTTTGTATCTTTATAGGCATTTCCTTCTTTAGGTTGGGAAATTTTTCTTCTATGATTTTATTGAATACATTATCTGTGCCTTTGAGCTGGTATTTTTCTCCTTCTTCTATTCCTATTATTCTTAGGTTAGGTCTTCTCATGGTGTCCCAAATTTCCTGAACATTTTGTGTTACGGCTTTTTTGGTTTTCCTGTTTTTTTTGACTGATGTATCTATTTCCACTATTGAGTTTTCCACTCCAGAGATTTTTCTCTTCCATCTCCTGGATTCTGTTTGTTATGCTTGTATCTGTAGTTCCAGCTCTTTTCTTCAGATTTTCTATTTCTACCTTTGCCTCATTTTGTGCCTTTTTTATTGCTTCTATTTCAATTTTTAGTTCCTGGAATGTTTGTTTTATTTTTTGATTTTCCTTTTCTTGGTTTTCTTTCAAGGATTTGTTCATCTCTTCCAATTTTTTGTTTGTATTTTCTTCTATTTCTTTAAGAGAATTTTTTATATCTTCTTTGAAGGCTTCAATGATCTTCATAAAGTTGTTTTTGGTGTTGTTTCCTTCTGCTTCCTCTTCATTGCTCCGTTCAGGTCTTGTAGTTGTAGAACCACCAGTTTATTCTGATGTTGCCTTGTTGTTCTTTATATTGTTATATGTATTCCTGCACTGGCATCTGCCCGTGGCTTCAGTGATTCACAGTTCATCAGCTTCTAGTCAGTTGTGGCTAGAGGGCTTGTGTGTGTCTCCTGTCTGCTCTGAGCAAGTAGTCTTTTTGATCTCTGCCTCCGTTCTGTACAGGGGTCTGAGTTTTAAAGGCCTCAGACCTTGTTTGATGGCACAGTTCACCCTGGAGATGGAGCCCAGCTGGGCAAGGTCTCTTCTTTTAAGGGTCATTGGAAGAGGCCCCTCACAGCTAAAGCCTAAGTCCTGTCCGCTGGCAAGAGTCTGAGATCAGACTCTTGGGTGTGACCCTGATCCCTAGAGGAATTCTCCAGACTGGGACCCAGGAGCTGGAATCTGCTCACTTCTGACTTCGCTCTTGACAGCAAGCTGAGTTTCAGAAAACTCTTATATTTAACTTCTAAAGTTTGTGGCAATCCAAACTCTGAAAACCTCCCAAATCTAAAATGCTTCTACCTCAAGCATTTTGGATAAACAATACTCAATCTGTACTTCTGGTTTTCAGAGTTTTTTGGTTTTTGCTTTTACATTTAGCCTAAACAATGTAGCCAGGGCTGTCCTCAAACTCACAGAGAACCATCTGCTTCTGCTTCTTTAGTGTGGGGATTAAAAGTGTGCATCATCAGATTTGATCTTTTTATTTTTATGACTCTAGTCCCCTCCCATTTCTTCATCACTTTTTTTCTTCTCTCTTCCTCCCTCCCTCTCCTCCTCCCTCTGTCCTTCTTCCCTTTCTCTGCAGAGACATCTTTCTTACAGTTGGGTAGACATTTGTCTGTACTTAGTGTTCGTTTCATTGATTTTTTTAAACTCCCTTTCCAGTATGCATCAATTGCTTTTCTAAGTCAGCCTTGTATTTGATTGTGAACTCACAGCTTTCCACATATAATCTCTCTTCCAAAGTTTCCTTTTACCTTGTATTTGTTCCTTGTTTTCACTTGGCCCCTGTGTGGTTGAGCAGTACTTGACCACAATTTTCCCTTGTAGGGCACTGCTGTCTTAGTTGGTGTCTTGCTGCTCCTTCTTTGGACAATACACAGCTGGTTTTCCTATTTCAGACTCTTCCATCGTTTTCTGCCTTCCTCTCCTACTTGCCAACCCTCAGAGTGCCACAAGCATTCTGCTTAAGATAAACATTCTGTCATGTACTTCTCGGCTTGCTGCCCACTTCCAGTTGACTCCATGAGCTACCCTTCTCCATGTGGGCAAAGCAGCCTGTCTGTGGCTTGTATTTTCTCTCTCCTGTTGTTCACAGAAGACTGCTCACAGCACCACGGCTGCTCTTGGTTTGCCTTGTGATCATTTCTTTGTGCTCTTCATACAAGGCAACCTGTTTTTCAGGAAGACATTTGGATAACTGACTTTTGCTAAATGACCATAAAATATATAACTTCTGTAATTAGACTCTAGTAATCTTAAATTGGGAACATTTTTGTTTTCTGATATTGAAAGATTTTTATTGTTACAATTTCCTAGTCAAATTGCATTTGGAAGATTGTGATTTAGATTAATCTAGGAAGTGAATTACTTTTATGTCGTCTTGCCTGACTAGTGTCCTCTGAGTGATTTAATCTAGTGTTTAATCAATATAGTAGTTCTATAGTTTGTTTTTTACTATTATCATAAACACTATGACCCCAAACAGCTTTGTGCCAGAAAGGGCTTATTTAATTTACAGGTTACAGTCCATCATTGTGGGAGGCCATGACAAGATCTCCAGACAAGAACCTGGAGGCCCAAACTGGCTGCCTGTAGTTTACGCAGCCTGTTTTTCTATGTAACCCAGGACCACTGCTTGTAGGTGGCACCCCTCACAGCCTTGAGTTCTCCCCAGCCAAGCATTAGTTAGTAAGATTGCCCATAGGAATGCTCACAGGCCAAACTGCCTGAGACATTTTCTCAATTGATGCTCTCTCTTCTCAGGTGACAAGCTGGCAAAAAATGACCAGCAGAGTAGGTAATAGGGAAAATGGATTTATATGCAGATCATCCCTAAAATCAGTCAGAATGTAGCAGGAATCTGTCCAGGCACTTACTTTAATATTACTTGTTCTTAGTGAACAGTGAGTCTATGCATTTCTGGGAGACATGGAGTTCATTCTGCCTCTTGCTTTGTTTATCACATTTTCAGTACTGCTTTCTTCCTTTTTTTTTTATTATTATTCTTTTAATCAGGCCCTAACAGTTGTCTCTTTTTTCTTTGCCAGGTGTTTCTGGATAACAATTACATAGGAGCCCTGCATCATAACAACAATGAGCTGCTTATTGTGAAAAATGTATATAACACAGTTCATGGATGAGACATTTTAGTTCTATCTAGGCCTGGGCCCAAGACTTAGCAAGTCCCTATTATAGATAATTTCCACTCCTCTGTCCTTGGTCTGCTTCATGCAGAGGTACCCATCAATCACAGGGAGGGTTATGTACATCTTAGAGGTACTGATGAGTGCTCTTTGAATGTACACCACACCCCCCCCTTGATTATTCACTGTTCAGATCATGCTGGCTTGGTCACCAGTCCAAGAGAGTCCTTGTTTAAATGTTCAGGTGACTCTTTCTGGGAAAGAAAAGAAAGAAGCAGGATTACAAGGGACTGCCTGAGCTGTAGGTAGAGACCTACAAGGCTCCATGGCCTGTGATCTGTCAGCTACTTGCTCATGTCCTATCCCAGCTTCAGGGAGGCCTGGGCAGTCCAAGGGAGGTGCCAAGTGAGGCATACTGTGGTCTCTCTTGAATAGTCCTCCATGATAAGCCAGACCTTGAGGATTCTTGTGGAGAACCAAGGCCGACTCATTTCTGGGAAAGCTATCAACCAGGAGAAAAAAGGTGAGTTCTAGAAGAAGATGGCTGATACAGCGCAGCATCAAATGCTGCTGCTCTTCCTTAGGCCAATGCCAGGTTGGAATAGGCTTGCATTTGGAAAAGAGCATACTCTTTTTTGTTATGAGACTCCTCTGTAGAGAAACTGTGATAGTTTTGTGATCTGTAGTTGCTAAGACAGAGCCATCACACTGCCACCTACCTTGGTGAGGGTGTTGAAAATGGTGTCAACAGGAGAAATCTGTGGTGATATCCTATTGCTGGAATTATTTAAATATGATATATAAGGACTAATATTTACTAGGGCGAGATCAAGAATTTATAGATATAAAGAGCAATTTTAGGAGATTTGGAACTCAGCCCAGATGTTTAGTTTTTTTCTCAGAGAGATTAAGAACAAAATAGGCCATCTGGTCAGTGTTCCTGGGCCTCTATTGAACCAGGCCACACCCCATCACAGGTTCGATCTTCTGAGGTCATTAGGATATGTCGAGATCATTGGTGCTTTCTTCTATGACCCCAGCATTCCGCTACATCTCTCTCTTTTGTCTAACTAAGAAAGCTCTAAACTAAGTATAAGACTATATATTACAGGGATCATCACCAGATAGTGTCTAGGAGAGGGAAAAGCACTAACATAAATAAGATAACACATGATCAACAAGCAACAAATATAGGGTGTATCTTAAATGTGTAAAATATAGATAAGAGGTAATGTATAGGGATTATTTTAATGTGTATTTAGAATAATAAGAATTTAATAATGAAAGTTTTTTGTTGAGATATAAAATGATAGTAACTTTAACTATCTAGGCTTTAACACTATCAAGACTTGAGAGGGAAAAATATATTATCTGAAGGTTGGAAGCATGAGAGAGTAACTTTTAAGATTTAGGAGAGGTAACGATAGTTAGATATTTGGACAGTCACTTACTTTTTTATTTTTGTATAGTATTTATTTTATTTTTTTGGCTATAGGCTTAGGATGTTTGACAAATCTTATTGGAAGCAGGGTATTTTTGGGAAAGACTATCTTATTTTGTTTAGGTAGGCTTTGGCAGTTTTTATTTTTTTATTTTGTTCATCTAGATTTGACAGTGTGCATGCTGACAGCAGTTGGGACAAATGTATTTTTTTGTCTATTAGGCTATTATCTGCCAAAGAAGACAAAGTTTTTGTGAGATGTTTATGATGCCCAACACCACCTCAGGAAAGGAACACCAGGAGTCTCTCATGGCCAAATTCTAGATAGCAAAATATTAAATGCCATATTTTCTAGGTTTATGAAGTGGTTGAAGGTGTCTATCTATTTGATATATTTTAGCATGTTTTTTGGGAAGCTTGAGTAGCATGACTGTTACATGACAAATCTGAGTAGTGGTGATCTACAACTTCAGTCAACTGAAAGACTAACATTTATATTGTAAAAATAGGTAATCTATAAATGAGTGTATAGTTTTTGCATAATGACTTTAAGTATGATAATCTTATGAACATTAACCAGGGTACACATCTCATACAAAATTACAATAGTATCTTAACTATATATCATTGTGTAAAATATCTAAACAGAGTTATAGAAAACAACTTATGTATATATTATAACTGTTATGACTAGTATAAATATGCAGATATAGAAATTGTATGATGAAAATGATGATAATGTGTTTAATATGTATTAATGTGTAAAATATGTTAAACAGAGGTAGAAACATGTAAAATAGGGCAATTATATATTTAATTTTGTATTAGTATATAGATTATCTTAGACATATAAACAATTTTAGATTTAAATTTGTATTAATATATAGATTATCTTAATCAAACATATGAAATAATTTTTTACTTGTATCAATATATAAGCATCTATTCTATGGCAATTTGGCTTTGGCTCATATTTGGCTAATAATTGTTTATAGGTAGATACAATTATCTACCTATGCCTTTCCTATCTATTCCCAAGCCTCGATCAAATCTGGCCACACCCCAACAGGAGTTAGATCTTTTTGTTTTGTTTTGTTTTTTGTTTGTTTGTTTTTTGGTTTTTTTAAAGTGTTAGTTTTTATTTTTCTTTTAAATTTTATTTTATTTTGGTGCAGAGGAGGTTACAAGGGCAGAGGGACATGAAGGCATAGGGAGATGAATGGGATTGGGATGCATGATGTGGATACACAAAGAATCACTTAAAAAAGAGAAACCTGGGGACTGGAGAGATGACTCAGCAGGTAAGAGCACTGACTGTTCTTCTAGAGGACCTGGGTTCAATTCCCAGCACCCACATGGCAGCTCACAACTGTCTCTAACTTCAAAATTTGGCACCCTCACAGACATGCAAGCAAAACACCAGTGCTCATAATATAATAAAGATTTAAAAAAAAAGAGAAACCTGGGTGTTGTAAAAGATTTCTGGCCCTGACTTTCTGATCTAGCCCAGAGTTTGGACTCACTCTTAATCTCACTGCTGCTTAGGCCCAAATAATCACACAGACGCTTATATTATTTATATGCTGATTGACTCAGGCATATAACTTGCTACCTCTTTAGTCTTAAACTAACCCATCTTTCTTATCTTGTTCAGCCAGGTGGCTTGGTACCTTTTCTTTTTTTTTCTTTTTTTTCTTATTATGAATAAAGAAGTCACATTTTCTATCCTTGTATATCCTTATTCAAGGTCCCTTCCCCCTCCCAGCACATCAGGTCATTCCAGGAGTTAGATCTTTTAAAGTCATTAAGATATGTCAAGGTCACTAGTGCTTCCTTCTATAACCTCAACATTACACTACAATATCCTTGGTTAGGGTTTCTCTCTAGGGACATATCATGTCTTCATTTCCAGGAACCCAGGGTTTATGTTTGTCCTTCTGCTTGGGTCCAGTACTCCTGAGCAGAGTCATACCACACACTTTAAAAAACTCTCTCTCTCCATATATATATATATACATATATATGTATATATATATATATATATGTGCATTGACAAACCTGAATATTCATCCTAGCTGGAAGCCCTGTGCTAGTCATACCTGCAGCAGTTGCCATCATTTTGTGCTGTTAACGAGGACTGCGAGGCTCTATCTAGGAGTGTACACTTAAGAGGATGGATAATATCTGTGTAGGACATGGGCTTAGGTAGCTCACTGGTAGAATACTTGCCTAGCATGCCTGAAGCCTCTTGAATCTCTGTGGTTTGATCCTCAGAACTGCCAATGGGAAGGGGGGATCTATGGCCTTTTCTTGGTGAGGCCAAGAAAGCACCTTCCTCCAGGCTGACCTCTGACTGAAACCTGTGTACATCTTTGTACTTTTCACCTCCTTCACACTCCCTTTCATTCCTGTTCCACAGGTTTAACTGGAGATATCTATCTAAATGATATTCCATTAAAACAATTTAAAATCTACAGCCTGGAATTAAAAAATTCATTCATACAAAGGTACGTGCCTTCACTTCAGTCAATCAAAGGTGGTAAGGGTGGAATTTTAGCTAAGTGAAAGAACATTTTGCTCAGCACTTGTGAGGCCCTGAGTTCACTAAACTGTAGATAAACAAAGTAAAATAAACCACACCACAAAGTGATGAACATGTAGAGCTGGAGGGATGCTCAGAGGTCTCCAGATGAAGCCTCTGGATTCAGGTAGGAAAAAATCCAAGACCCACAGTACTAAGTGAAACGATGCCAAGTTTCGTGGCTGTCTGGGAGCAGAGAAGTGACTATCTCCTTGTCTGCTGCCTAATTCCTACTCTATCATGCACACCAAGGACGTAGCTGGTACCACAGTAGGAGTGGGGTGCCAGGATTCATAGATGAGGTCACAGGTGGCACATTAGAAGAAAAGTATAACTTCTCACTGGCTCTTGATTCCATCTTAGGAAACTTCCTAAATACTGGAAAATAGTGACAAATCATGTCAAGGGCCCTGCCTTTTTCCTCAGTCACTTGAGAGTTGGAACTACTCCTCAGGACACCTTCATAAAAGTTAAGGTTGGTGCCATTTCTCTCCTGCTCTTGTACCCCATCCCCCATCCCAAAAGAATCTTCAGAGAAGCTCCCTAGTATATGATCCTTATCCTGTGGCAGGGAACCAAGCTCCCCTGAATCTCAGCCACTTCATAGCCATCCTGAAAATGGTTCTCTTGGAGAACTATTAGGATAGGGCAAGGAAAGTGGATAATTGTAACAGAGGCATGAGAAGAATGTGCCTGTGAGACTGGCTGGTGCGAGCACTGTACCTGGGATTTAGTGAGTGGGACCCATTAGTTCTCACATATAACCTCAGATGTAGAGACCTGTACTACTACATGAGCTCACTGTCTAAGGCATGTCACCCAGGGCACATTGGCTATCACTTCTGATGTTTTGCAATTTGAGCTATGTTTTTAAAAGCCTAATGTGTTTTGATGATAATTGGATTGTAAGTGGATATCCCTTCTGATGGCTTGGGCAAGACCTGGGACAATGGGATAGAAATTAGATTCCTTCTTGAGGCCTGATGCTGAGCCACCTCCGAGGACTTCGAGCAGACTCCCCCACATATGGCTGTAGTTGTCAATCCCTCCTATCTCAGCCTATGCTAATGTTTGGTGTGCCATTGGGATGATGGTCTCTTTGTTTTCTATCTTTACATCTAGAAATTAAAATCTGAAACCTCCCTATCTTTTTATTCAGGGCTGGAGAAAGGGTGTCATATTCATCAACGGACAGATTCTAGGACGATACTGGAATATTGGTCCCCAGGAAACGCTTTATGTCCCTGGTGCCTGGCTTCACCCTGGGGTTAATGAGGTGAATTCTCTCAGTGTCCTCACTTTTCTACTTCCCTTACTTTGAACTCTGTTCTGCTTTAGAATAAGCACCTGAGTTTTCTGACTGATTTATTCTCTTCTTTATACAGATTGTGATATTTGAGGAGTTGAAAGGCGGTCTAAAGATCCATTTCACAAGAGAGGCTCAACTAGGTATGACATTCCAAAGGGTCATTTCAGCACTTGTACAACAAATGGAATTTCTGTTTTGTTTACCAATAGCCTCACCCTGATCCTCTCAGTCTCTTTTTCTGATATTCCCACCATATTTCAGGATTACAGTCTCATTGCAAGTCAATCTTAGCATCTTCCCCTGCTCTTCTAAAATTAACCTTCTCCTATGGCTTTTTTCCCAGGCTGCCATGTTAGATATCTCCCAGGTATCTAGCACCCTTTAACTGTTTCTGTAGATAGAGAATGCATAGAACAATTACATTGTGTCCAAGTTGCAGGGTCTGTATTTGTCCCTACTAGGCAGTTGCTTTTTGGGTACCCAGCCTCCCCTGACCCTTTATTTGGTTACAAGAGACCGATATCCATTTGTCCTTTGACACTCAGACTCCCCAGGGTTAGCAATCAAGCCTGAGACTTTGTAAATACCATGTAAATGCTCTGCCACCTAGCCACTCCCCAGCCCTAGTCATCCTTATGTAGAATCACTTACCTCACTTTAGTAGAATCTTTATGAGCCCAGTGAACAAAATTTTTGAACCCATTGGTCAAAGTTTTACCCTCTTTGGGATGGGCATGTGGCACACAGTAGGCTAATCATATTTTCTCTTTCAGGACATTGACTTTCAAGTAGTGTGATATAAGCTAGAAGATAGACAGCTGAATCACATCCACAGTGGTACTGGGACTAACCCATCAGCCCTGACACATAGTGAGTCTCCGCATCTACCCTGGCTTCTCTTTCTACCTTATGCCAGACTTGGGTTCTACCATCCACCTCCTCACTTGACAGCAAACCTATGTTTTGACTTGTTAGCTCATCTGATGTTTACAACATTTTATGGGCTTTCCCTGCATACTTCCGTTGTCACGTTTCTTCTATACAAAGCTCTTTGACCAGCAAATAAAATTTTGGGAAAAAACAAAGCAAGAAGATGTTCAGAATACTTGATATTGCAAGTGTAAATCTGAGAATATTTCCAAAAAAAAATCAAATAAAATAGAAACTGCAGGCAATGAACGACAGTTATTATATGTGCTTTCTGGTTTTAGAGTTAAAAAATAACAGCAATGATATTTCCTTTCATTTTTTCCAGTGGCCATCCCATGTTGTTGATTTTCCTTCCTGGAGGCTGGGTCAGTTAATGGGGCTTCCCATCCCACATTTGGCGTCTGATTTCTAGTCTCTGTTGATTACCTGATCTACCTTTGGCCCTCCTAGGATATTTTCAACTCTTCTGAGCTGAATCAAAGGGCACAGAGAGTTGCTCAAGTCCCTAGGGTAAATCAAATTGGGGACCCAACTCAGGCTGTCAGAGAAAAGATCCATTTCTTAAAAAAACAAAAACAAACAAACAAAAAACCTACTACAAATTCTATTGTAGCAAACAAAAAACCTACTACAAATTCTATTGTAGTGTGAACAGACCCTTAGTTAGGTTACAGACTCGGGGGACTTGGGAAATGCTCCCCCGAGAAATGAATTGGCATGGCACCAAGGAATATCGAGGCAGCTATAGACCTCAGAGGCTCTGTGGACTGTAGCTGAGTTAGGCTGGAAGCATAGGGAGCACCAGGTGGTATTAGCCCAGGAGTTAGCCTTATATGGTAGTTCATGCACATAAAACCTGCCCAGCCATAGTTAGATTCTGTGCCTGAATTTCTTTTCTTTTCTTTTCTTTCTTTCTTTTTTCTTTTTTTGTTGCTTTGACAAATGCAGCTTAATGAAGAGAGGAGATTTATTTTGGTGTTTGTCATGGTGGAGCTGTCAAAGGTCAGGAACCTGAAGCTGCTGCCACAATGCATTCACAGTCAAGAATCAGGGTGCAATGAGAGTTTGCTAGTGCTAGGACTAATTTCTCTAAGGATACAGTTCAGGACCCCATGCCCAGAAAATATTGTGGTCCACAGTTAAGATAGGTCTTACACATTAGTTAGCAACAGCAGCAAGACAATCCTCCTAAGGCATGCCTAGAGGGTCATCTCCCAAGTAATTGTAGATTTTCTGAAGTTGACAGTTAACACTATGATATTCGGTTTCAAAAATCCCTTTGCATTATCTGGCCAGCCCAAGAGACTGCCCTATTAGGAATTTATATTTGGCTCCATGTCTACAACTTTTTTAACTTTCTTAGACCCTATGTTTGGATATTTGAGTCTCCACATTGGATGCCATATGTAATGCGTCTTTTTCTGTCTTGTCAGCACCTCCCAAATAATTATGTGGATATTTCTTATTAATTATAAAAGCTCAGCCTATAGGTTAGGGTTGTTTTGAGATAGCTCTTACAACTTGAATTAGCCTATTTCTATTATCTGCATTCTATCACATGGCCTTACCTCTCTTCAGTCTTGTATCTCCTGTTTCCTCTCCTTGTTCCCTAGCTTCTCTGGTGTGCCTAGATTCCTCCTTCTTTTTCTTTCTTTCCCTGAAAATTTTACCTATATCTTCTGCCTGGCTATTGGTTTTTCAGCTTTTTATTACACCAATCACAGCAATATATCTCCACGCAATGCAGCAGAGTCAGTGCTAGTATCCCCACCTTTTTTTAAAATTCAAGCAACTAAGAGATGTAAAGGGGTAGCTCTGAGGCTAACCATACCTGGAGTCATTTTTAAATCCAACTGCATGTGTCCTGTGGTGTGGCATCCCAAGAATACTGATCGGGCCTGCAGAGATGGTTACAGGCCTAAGAGCGGTTGTTGGCTTCCCAGGACCCACATGGTGGCTCATAGCCATTCATAACTCCAATTCTAGGGGATCTGACACTCTCTTCTGTCATCCTAAGACACCAGGCATGTAGGTGGTACACATACATACATGAAGGAAAACCACTCATAAAATAAAATAAATAAATTTAAAAATGTTTTAAAAAGAACACTGCTCTGGTTATTTTTTTTAGAACTCATATTTCTATAGAAGTTCAACAGAAAACAGTTACAAAGTTTTGTAAGGAAAATACAAAACACAACTAACAAGAAAAGATAGCTGCTTATTAGGTTAATCTTCATGAATTTGACTATAAATTCTTTAGAAAAGGACCAAAACTGGATGTTGAAAGATTTAAAGAGCCATGGTTAAGATATTGCATAATGGCCCAAACAGGATAGTTACTTGTACTAGTATACAACATTTCAGAATAATAATTGTGATTGACAGCTGAATTAGAATGATCAAGCTGCCTTAATTTTTCCTCAGAAGTACATTTTGAGTTTTGTTTCAATCTAAAAAAATCCCTATTTAATTTTATCTTTTAAGTATAAACAACAATATTTCTAAACAAAGCAGAAGATACTCTTCTTTAGAGGCACTTCTTAGGTACCAACGTCAATGCTTTTTCACTAGAAAGATGTTTCTTGGGATTCACTTTAAGGCATGTCTAGTGACGTTGGCTTAAAGTTGAAAGTCACAATACAGTTAGGAGTACACAAAGACAAACCTGGAAAATGTTAGGGTCCTTAGCAATTCTGTTTTGGAAGACATCAGCTTGGAAAAATGTTTTTCTAATCTGTGCATTCTAAGGTCTTTCTACTTGAAGAATGTAAATAAATGCAACTATTAACTACATAGCTATATAAAAAAACTATATATGAATGTCTTAGTTAGGGTTTCTATTGCTTTGAAGAAACACCATGGCCAAAAAGCAAGTTGAGGAGGAAAGAGTTTGTTTAGCTTACATTTCCATATTGTGCATCATCGAAGAAAGTCAGAACAGGAAGTCAAGCAGGACAGAAATCTGGAGGCAAGAACTGATGTAAGGCCATGGAAGGGTGCTATTTACTGGTTTGTTTCCATGGCTTGTTCAGCCTGATTTCTTATAGAATCCAGTACCAACAGCCCAGGTATTGAACAACTCACAATAGACTGAGACCTCCCCCATCAATTGCTAATTAAGAAAATACCTTAACATATGTGTGTGTCCATATGTATATGTATCTATGTATATACATATATATGTGTATATGCACACACACTCAAAAAAACATACATACATATGTGTGTATAAACCTGAAAAACATCACAACATCAGACCTTTTACAAATTTAGGGAACATTTCTGGTGATCAAAAATAACAAAATGCTCATGTCATGATAAATAGATAATAGATAAATGGACAAGGTTTTACATAGGAGGATTATTCAAATAGCAAGTTTAAAAAGTATGAATTTAGAGATGGGGAGACAACAGGAGCCTGCTCAGTGCCACTGAGACTGAGCAGGAGACAAAGATCCACATCTTGGTCTGGGGCTCTCCACCCTGGGCCTGGAGGAGACAACACGGGTGGTTGTGGTCCGGCTTTATTATTGTGAGCAAACATAGAGTCGGGGTATAGATGAGTGAGAGAGACAGAATGGTTAGTGTCCTGTGGAGAGAGGCTGATTTAAAGAAGTGAAGATGTTAAGGAGTAAGCTGATGTGGATGACCTGCTCACCACGTGGGGCCATGATAACACTGAAGCCTGGGCTGCTGCTAAGGCTCATGTCTGGGTCCATGGTCCTTCGGTGGTCATGGTGTGTGTTGTTATACATGGCTCTTGTTAGCACCAACAACCAAGAGGATAGGGCTGCACAGAATTGACGTGCCCCTCACTGGCTGCAACCCTAGGGAGAACTGACCCCACCCCTCATAGGGGAACTCAACATAGCGGACCAGGAAGTGGGTGTATGGGCCAGCTGGTCCTGAGGTGTGAGAGCTGGAAAACTGGTTCCACTGTTCTCTTTGCCACCTTGTGGCATGGGTGAAGGAAAGATGCCCTCCTCTTCTTGCCCCTTGCCAACTAAGGCAGGTAGGAGAACCGAACCAGCCCCTCACCAACTAGAACTAGGGATGGTAGGCCCAGATCCTCACTTATGCAGCATAGTTGAGCTGACCCTGTTGACCAATGAGGTGGTCCAGAGAAAGTGAAGTGGGGGATCTGACTCTACCCCTCATCTGCCATATGGCAGTGTGAGTGAAGGGGAGATGCCTTCTATCACCAACCCCTGCTCACCTGTGCCAGGCAGGAGAGCAGACCCTGGGTCATAAGCATGGAAGAGCTGGTCCTGCCTTTCAATGGTGGCAGCACTTGGGAGAGCGAGCCCAGCGCGTTTCTGCTGGGCAGCACAGTAGAGCTGATCCTATTGGCAGAGGTGTGGGTGAACCCCCTGAGGTCCTGGGAGTGGGATAGCTGGCCCTACCCACCTCATTTGCCATGAGCTAGCAAGGGCAAGGGAAAAGATGCCCTCCCTGCTTGCTCTTAGCCACCTATGACAGGCAAGGGAACTGACCCTAACCCTTACCAACTGTAGCACTTGAGAGAGTGGGCCCTTCACCTCACCTGGTCAACATAGTAGAGCTGGTCCTGAGGGCTGGAGAGAAGAACTGACACCCGCCCCCCCCCAATACACTGCTGGCTGGTCAGAGGTCACAGTCTGCCCTGGCCTGGCAGTTTATCTCCATAGTTCTGCAACATGAGCTCCTTCCCTCCCTCCAGCAAAGCCTCCTGTTCTCTACCTGCCCTTATCTGGAGGATGTCCCTGGGCCTGGAGGACTGATATTATCTAAAAGCTGTCTCTAAATCAGATGCCTGATTCATCTAATTAATCTAGCTCTGAAAACACTGACTACTTATTATTTAGTCTCAAGCTCAAGATATGAAGTTTCCTTTGGTTGTCCTCTAAATGTAGACTTAAAAGTGATTCTCATCAGACTAAAGACATCTCTGTCCAATCTATAGCTGACTGTCTGAACAGAGAAAAAAAATGTTTATGCTTTGTAACCCAAAGCCATAGCCTTTGATATGACGCGAAGGTGTAAATCTGTTCTAGCTGTTTTACAATTCCAACTACCTGTCTTTTCTACAATGTGATTTTAATAAAATGGTACTAATATATCTAAAACTGTTAACCTCCTTAGGAAACTAAAAGTCACGTAAGCTGCAAGAAATTAAAGTCATAATCCACCTTCAACAAATCTAATGAAAAGGGTTCTAAATGTAAGATTTTTCTTTTTTGTTAAGCTTCTAAACTTTGACTTCTGCCCAGTCTATATCTTAACAGATTTCCACTGGGTTGACAATCGCCATCCAGGAAACACCTACAAACTACAAGCTACTAAGTTCTGAACTCACTGAAAGCAATATAAACCAATGTAGCCAATATAATTGCTCTCTGTTCTTCACCTGGAACAGATAATCAGATCCTTCTGATAAGCCCTGGACAAAGCCTTTCAGTCTTTCTGGGTTCTGATAACCTATGCCCTGGTTCATTTGGAAACAGCTTCAGAAGGCATCTTCCTTGCCTTCATAACAGTGGCTAGATAGGCTAAATCAAAATTGACATAAGGGACAAAGTAGCTACCTATAATGCCAGACATACATAAATGGGCTCAAATCTTTCAATAAGTAGATTCATTAATTAAGATGATTCTTAAAAAATAGCACCTCACCCATCCCTCCAGTCTCAGTAGCTTCCTGAGACACAGAACCCAGAGAGCTTTATTCTAAGAGGTGAGTTACCTTCCTCCCAGCTGGCCACTTAGGCCAGCCTCCAGGTGTGGGCAAAAGTGTGCCCCTCAACACCATGGCACCTCCAGCTGCAGGCAGCGAAGTGGGAACCCTTCTGGCAACCCTTCCTACCACTACCCCTTATCTGACCCTATACACCACAAGCCCTACTCTGTCCCCAAAGCTATCTATCTCATGGAAACCACAACTGTTCCACAAGACACAGACTCCACTGGCTCCAGCTTTGCCAAGAGTTCCAATTGCACCAAGAGTACCTACTGGACCAAAAACAGCTCTCTGAAACACAGACAGTACTTGTACAAATTGGAGAAAGCAATGGGTAGACATCAGTGCAAAAATACTTTTAAAATATAAAGAACAGTTTGGCACTACCAACAGCAAGACCTACAAATTCTAATATAGAAGAAGCAGACAAAAACAACCTTAAAAATAACATTAGGAAGATGATAGAATCCTTTAAAGAGGAAATAAAAAATTCCTTAAAAAATAGAGAAAAAGACAAACAAAAATAAAAGAAATTAATAAATCCTTTGAAAAAAACTAAGAAATAGCAAACAGATGAAGGAAATAGTACAAGATATGAAAATTGAAATAGAAGCCACAAACTAAGGTAATGTTGAAATGGAAAATCTGAATAAATAAACAGAAACTACAGATGCAAGCATAACTGACAGAATGCAAGATATAGAAGAGAGAATCTCTGGAGTGAAAGATACAATAGAGTCAAAGAAAACATCAAAGTCAAAAAATTTATAACACAAAATGTCCAGGAAATGTGAGACACCAGGAAAAGACCAAACCTAAGAATGATAGGAATGGAATAAGGAGAATACCAGCTCAAAGGCACAGAAAATAAATTCAGCAATATCATAGAAGAAAACTTTCCCAACCTAAAGAAGAAGGAAATGCCTATGAAGATATAAGAAGCTTACAGAACACCAAATAGACTATACCTCCAAAAAAGTCTGCTTGCCATATAACAATCAAATCACTAAACATACAGAATAAAGAAAGAATACTAAGAGCTGCAAAGAAAAAAGGCTAGGTAATTTATGATAGCTGACCCATCAGAATAACACCTGACTTCTCAATGAAGACTATGAAAGCCATAAGGCCCTGGACATAAGTTATGCAGACACTAAGAAACCACAGGTTGCAATACCCAGCAAAACCATCAATCACCACAGATGAAGTAAACAGGATATTTCATGACAAAATAAGATTTAAACAATACCTATTTACAAGTCTAGCCATACAGAGAACACTAGAGTGAAAACTTCAACCTGAGAAAATTAGATGTGCCACAAAAACACAAGCAATAAGATAAAGCCACAGCAAGAAATTCCAAAGAAGTGAAACACACACACACACACACACACACACACACACACACACACACACACACACTACTATAAAAAATGAACAGGAAATAACAATCACTGATCATTAATACCCCTTAATATCAATGGACTCAATTCCTCTATAAGAAGACACAGAATAACAAAAGGAATAAGAAAACAGTATCCATCCTTCTGTTGCATACAAGAAAAACACAAGTGTGTGGGTTCCAGCTCCTGGGTTGCCTGGAGACCTCCTCTCCAAGGCTGGAGACACAGCCTTGGCTCTGACTTCATGAGCAGTCTGGCCCTAGACCAAAGTTGGGAGAGACCTTCACCAGTGATCCCCAGAGACACACAGCAGGAGGGACATCCCACAGCCAGGCCCCTGTCCAGGGCAAGCTGTGTCATCATAAATTGATGCCTGTGGACTGCTCGGACCCTGTGTCCAGAACAGAGTGAGAGGTGAACAGGTTTCAGCTCCTGGGCTGCCCAGAGACCTCTTCTTTGAAGGGTGAGACACAGCTCTGGCTATAACCTCATGAGTAGTCCAGCCCTAGACCAATGCTGAAAGAGACCTTCCCCAGGGATCCTCAGAGACACATAACAAGAGGGATATCCTGCAGCCAGGCCCCGCCTCCAAGGCAAGCCTCCATGTCATCACAGATGGACATCTTCAGACCTCGTGGACCCCTTGTCCTGAGCAGACAGGAGACACACAATGCCTGTAGCCACAACTGACTAAGAGCTGACAACAAGTGAACCAAGGAAGCAATGGGCAGATGCCAGTGCAAGAATACATATAACAATATAAAGAACCACAAGTGACCGCCAGAAGAAGCTGGTGGTTCTACAACATTAAGACCTGAACAGAACAATGAAGAAGAAATAGAAGAAAGCATTAAAAGCAACTTTATGAGGACTATAGAAGCCTTAAAAGAGGATATAAAAATTCCCTTAAAGAAATAGAAGAAAATAGAAACAAAAAATTGAAAGAGATAAACAAATCTATGAAAGAAAACAAGCAAACAAACAAAAAACCAAGAAAAGGAAAACCAACAAATAAACATTCCAGGAACTAAAAAGTGAAATAGAAGCAATAAAGAAGGCACAAAATAAGGCAAAGGTGGAAATAGAAAAATCTGAAGTACTGGAAATACAGATACAAGCATAACCAACAGAATCCAAGAGATGGAAGAGAGAATCTCTAGAGCAGAAAATACAACAATGGAAATAGATACATCAGTCAAAGAAAACACTAAAACTAAAAAAGCTATAAGACAAAACATTCAGGAAATGTGGGACACCATGAAAAGACCTAACCTGAGAATAATAGGAATAGAAGGAGAATACCAGCTCAAAGGCACAGACAATGTATTCAATAAAAGCATAGAAGAAAACTTTTCCAACCTAAAGAAGAAAATGCCTATAAAGATAAAAGAAGCTTACAGAATACCAAATAAATTAGACTCCCTAAAAAGTCTGCTCAACACATAGTAATCAAGCCACAAAACATGAATAACAAAGAAAAAAAATTAAGAGCTGCAAAAGAAAAGGGCCAACTTACCTATAAAGGCAGACCTATTAGAATAACACCAGACTATTCAATGGAAACAATGAAAGCAAGAAGGTCCTGGTCAAAAGTTATACAGACACTAGAAGAGCATGGCGGCCAACCCAAACTACTGTACCCAACAAAACTACCAACCACCATAGATGGAATAAGCAAGATATTTTACAACAAAATCAGATTTAAACAATACCTATTCACAAATACGGCTCTACAGAAAGTAGGACGAAGTTTCAATCCAGAATATTTATTCCCCCAGCACAAAGGCACCTACATATGTAAAAGAAACATTACTAAAGCTTAAACATCATATCAAAAGAGGGAAAACTGCAACCTAAGGAACTCAGATACACCCATGAAACCACAAACAACCAAAAATTCCACAGAAGAAAAGCAGAAAGAAAGGAAATACATACAAGCTACCACCAAAAATAACAGGAAATAACAATTAGTTGTCATTAATATCTTTTAATATCATGAACTCAATTCACCTATAAAAAGACACACCCTAACATGATAGATACAAAAACAGAAGCCATCCTTCTGTTGCATAAAAGAAAGCCACCTCAACTTCAAAGACAGATGCAGGCTCAGAGGGGTTTGGAAAAGATTTTTCAATCAAATGGCCTCAAGAAACAAGTTTTTTTTTACAATCCTAATATCTAACAATGTAGACGTCAAACTAAAATCAATCAAAAGAGACCAGAACAGATATTATTTATTCATCTCAGGAAAAATCCATCAAGACGAAGTTTCAATCCAGAATATTTATGCCCCCAACACAAGGGTAACTACATATGTAAAAAAAAAACATTACTAAAGCTTAAACCTCATATCAAACCTGACACACTAAAAATGGGAGACTTCAATACCCCACTTTCACCCTTGGATAGGTCAATCAGACAGAAACTCAACAGAAAAACAAGGGATCTAAGAGAAGTTATGACTCAAATGGACTTAATAGATATGTACAGAACCTTCTACCCAAACACAAAGAAATATACATATTTCTCAGCACCCCATGGAACTTTCTCTAAAACTGACTACATACTAGGTCATAAAACAAATACAAAAAATGGAAATAACTCCTTGTACCATATCAGATTACCATGGTCTAAAGTTAGAGTTCAACAACATCAAAAATCACAGAAAGTCTACCAACTCATGGAAACTAAACATCACTCAACTGAACCACCTCTGGGACAAGGAAGAAATTAAGAAAGAAATCAAAGACTTCCTTTAACGAAAGTGAATTCACAAAACCCAAATATGTAGGACACAATGAAAGCAGTCTTAAGAGGAAAACTCATACACACACTAGATGCCTATATGAAACACCTAGAGAAATCTCACACAAGATAACTAATAGCACAGCTGAAAGCCCTACAACAATTAGAAGCAAATTCACCTAGAAAGAGTAGATGGAACAAAATAATCAAGCTTAGAGCTTGGTTTTCTTAGATTGGAGATTTCTCTTAGGGCTTTTTGTAGGGCCAGATTTGTGGTTAGATATTGTTTAAATCTGGTTATGTCGTGAACTATCTTGTTTACTCCATCTATGTTGATTAATAGTTTTGCTGGTTATAGTAGCCTAGGTTGGCATTCATTCACTTTTAGTATCTGTATAATGTCTGACCAGGACTTTCTTGTTTTCTTTGTTTCCATCAAAAAAGTCAGATGTTATTCTAATGGGTCTGCCTTTATAGGTGATTTGGCCTTTTTCCTTTGCAGCTCTTAGCATTTTTTCTTTGTTCTGTAGGTTTAGTGGCTTGATTATTATAAGGCAAGCAGACTTTTCATGTGCATCTAGTCTATTTAATTTTCTGTAGGCTTCCTGTGTCTTTACAGGCATTTCCTTCTTTAGGTTGGAGAAATTTTCTTCTACAATTTTGTTGAATATATTTTCTGTGCCTTTGAGCTGGTATTCTTCTCCTTCTTTGATTCTAATAAAGGTTTGGTCCTTTCATGGTGTCCTAAATTTCCTGGACATTTTGTGTTATGACTTTTTTGGTTTTAGTGTTTTCTTTAACTGATGTATCTGTTACCAATACTGAGTTTTCTATCCCAGAGATTCTCTCTTCCATCTCTTGAATTCTGTTGGTTATGCTTGGATTTATAGTTTTGGGTCTTTTTTTCAGATTTTATATTTCTCGTTTTGTCTCGGTTTGTGTCTTCTTTATTGCTCCTACTTCAATATTTAATTTTTGGTAAATTTCTTTCACCTGTTTGTTTTATTTTGTTTTCTTTATTTTCTTTCAGGGCTTTGATCATCTCTTCTAATTTTCTATTTGTATTTTCTTCTATTTCTTCAAGGGAGTTTTTTTATATCCTCTTTTAAGGCTTCTACCAGTTTCATAAAGCTGTTTTTAAGGTCGTTTCCTTCTATTCCCTCTTCATTGTTATGTTTAGGTCTTGAAGCTATAGAACTGCTTGCTTCTTTTAGTGATGTCTTGTTGACTTTTGTATTGTTGTGTGTATTCTTGTACAATTGTCTGCCCATTGTTTCTCCAATTCACTCTTGGTTAGTTCTTGGTCAGCTCTTAATGAGTTGTTGGCCTGAGGGCTCTTAACCAGCTATATGTTGAGAGGGTCGATTGCTCTCATGAGGTTGCAGTGCTACGATGCCAGTCATCACCTTTTGACCTCTCACCTCTCAGCTGTGTGCCCAGGGACTTGGCTGTTCCCCCACTGCTATTATGCCAGCTGTGTTCTGGGAGGGCTGTGCTTCATGCAGAAGCTTAGTGGCCTTCTCACAGCCTGGGTTCAGGTGGCACAAGTCACCATCTGACCCCTGACCTCTCAGCTGTGCTCTAGGGATCCTCTGCTTCCCTGCTGCCATTATGCCAGTCTTGGTCTGGGCAGACTGTGTTCCGTGCTGAAGCCAAGTTTCTTACCTCTCAGCCATGCACCCAGGACAAAGGGATTCAGCTGTTCCCCCACTGCTATCATGCCAACAGTGTTCTGGGCAGATTGTGATCTGCACAGAAGACGAGTGGCCATCTCTGGGCAAGAAGTTATCTTAACAAACTAGAAAATCTTTTCCTGTAAACACATTATTTTCACTATTACTAAGAATAGGATAATATTTTAATAAAAATTGTTGCTTTGATATAAACAAAAAGGTTTTAGTTGTCTTGGTATGTTAAATTCTCTACATGAATTTTAAGATACTTTTTACAAAAATGCCTTTTAACTTAGTTACATTGCCAATAAAATAAAAATCTTATGTCTTTTAATATTTCTCTCAAAGATTTCTCTTAAATTCCTTCACTATACCTTGGAGACTGACCCAGGACTATTTAGAATTTCCTGCTTCTTGGATGAAGCGTCCTTGGTAAATTACTAGCTTTTCAAAAACAGGCTTCTTGGAGTCTTTCAAGATTAAGCGTTCTTGGTTAGTTACAGAAGTGAGCTTCATGGAGTTTCCCATGATAAGGTGTTCTTCGCTAAACTGCAGGCCTTGCAAAAAACGGGATGTCCTTGGCCCATCATACAATGTATGTTTAGATAGGGCTTCAAACAGTAATCAGTCAGCTGCAGAATCATGGGACCAAAGAGATCCTGCCCACCCTGACTTCCTCTGATAATTTTTCACTCTCCTCTTCGGTTAACTCCCCTCTCTCTGCTTCCCCTCTCTGCCTGGAGCCTTGCACTCCCCTCTCTCTGCTCCCCCCTCCCCTTCTAAAGCACTGCTTAAAAAGCCTCAGCATTCATTCAATAAAAGAAGCCTTGACTTGACTCAGACTCTTGTCATTCTTTATGCGCTTGGCTTCATCTCTCTCTCCCCCCATTTGCTTCACAGGTGCCCCCCCTCGAAACCCTCGAATAACTGGATCTGCTGGACAGGGACAAGTGGCGCCCGAACGCGGGGCTCGAGGTACGGTGGCCATTGGACGACAGATGAGAAGGAGGCCTGGCCGGACATATATATTCTGGTAGCGGAGCCCGGACAGCATCACTCATGTGACACGGGCTGCCGTGAGGTGAGACTTGTCGTCCCATAAGCTATGGACAATATACTATCTAAAGAAACACTCTTTCTAATGGAGATGAAGAGAAAAATCAGAGAGAGGGGGGTAAGAGTTAAAAAGAAAGACTCGTTAAGATTTTTCTGCTTTGTGGAGGACAAGTGTCCCTGGCTGGTCATCAACAGTCCAGGCATTCACCCGCTGACTTGGAATAAAGTGGGAAAAGACATTAATAAAATGCTCAGAGAAGGGGAAAAAAATCCCGGATGCATTTTTTATCTTTTATGGAATAATAAGGGATATTCTAACAGATTCAGAAGGGAATGATGGAGCATCTCATTTATTAGCACTTGCAGAGGACTTTTTAAATGGTGTATCCTATCCACAGGGAAAAGAGGGTAAGGTAGCTTTAAACAAGGCAGATCAAAAACATGAAAAAACAGTTCAGAAAATTGAGAATCCTAGCGTCATTGTAGCCAGCACAGATGGGCGAGATGGAGTGAACCATGACAAGGCAATGGGGGAGGCTGGCTTCTGGGCTCCCTCCCTAGTGGGTGAGCCCATACTGGAAAAGGATTTGGATTCCCCTTTAATCAGACCTTCCCATCCCATTAAGTTCCTGTATCCTGTCATTCGCAAAGATAAAGGTGATGATTGGCCAGATCCCTTCTCAGAGGCCAATCTAGAGGAGAAGGCAGCCCGCTTTGAAAAGGAAAGATACGATCCACCCAGGGTTCAGACTTTACCAGTCCTCAAGCCATGCCTCCTTGGGTGCCAGGGAGTTACGTGTCTTGCAATGGCCTCCCCCTCCTTCGCTCGACCCCCACCTCATTACCCGGGGTTCGGAGCCTGCTTGCCACCAAGGAATCTCTCTTAGGTCAAGTCCATAGTCTAAGGGAGGTCCTTTCATTAAAAAGAGGGCTTGAGGACCTCACCCGCCAGATTCAAACATTACAGGCTGACCTCATCGAAACAGCTTTGCCCCCTAAAGTGAGTGCAAAAGGACAGAGTTCTCAGAGGCAGGTGCCCTCAGCGGCTCTCTCCTTCACTGTAATGACTCGCTCGACTGATCAGCCTCAAGCAGCAGAGGAGACGGGACAGACAGAAGGGAGCAAAGAGATGGAGGGGCAGCCAGATTCATCCCAAGATCAGGGGGAGGAACACAGGGAAGAGGACGGTAGAGAAGCTGATGATACGATCTCAGGCTCTGAAGAAGAAGCCGAGCACAACGATCACGGCTCTCAAGGCTTTCATATTTTCAAAAAATTAAGGATTAGAGATTTGAAAGATTTACATTTGACTGTTAAAAATTATGGCATTAATGCCCCATTTACCATATCAGTCCCGGAAGGGCTTGGGCAAGGAGGTAAACTCCTCCCACATGAATGGAACAAAATTGTCCAATCAGTCCTGACTCATAGCCAATATTTGATCTGAAAGGCCGAATTCATAGACAGGGCTGAAACGCAGGCTGCATTAAATAAACACAGTCTGCAGATGGCCTCTTGGTGTGTTAACAAACTGACGGGTCAGGGCGACTTCGCTGAGGAAAGTAAACAGAGAGGCTTGCCTGTGGGACTCCTGGCACAGACCTCTCAAGTGGCTTTAGCAGCCTGGCGAGCTGTTCCCTCCATGGGGTAGGCCAGCACTTCGCTGTCTAAAATAATGCAGGGAACTAATGAGCCTTATGCCCAATTTGTAGCAAGATTACTAGAAGCTGCTGAGTGGATTTTGGGAGAGGATAGCGCTGAAAATATTATGGTTAAACAACTGGCTTTAGAAAATGCCAATGCAGCCTGTAGAGCCGCTTTGAGGGGCAAGACTAAAACTATGGATCTTAATGGCATGATTAAGTTGTGCAGTGAAGTAGATTCTTTTGATCCCAAAATTTCAAAATCCATCAGCTTAGCCATAGGTGCTATCTTTCAGCCCATGGCTGGGAAGCCAGGGGGAGCTAGGAATTGTTTCCGATGCGGGGCCCCAGGCCATTTCGCTCACCAGTGCCCCATCAACCCCAATCCTGGGACTTCTTTCTCCAACTCTGACCCTCACGGTCCAGCCCCGGGGCTATGCTCCCGATGTAGGCGGGGACGACACTGGGTTAGCGAGTGCCGCTCCAAATATGACAGTAAGGGCCAGCCTCTGCCTGCGGTCCAGGGAAACGGGCTGAGGGCCCCGACCTGGGGCCCTCCTTCGCAGTATCCATCCCTATTTCAGCCAAGGACCAGCAACAACCCTTTCACCAGCTATCAACAACAGGAGACTATGCGTCTCCAGGGCAGTCCAACTCACCTTGCTCAAACCTGTCTAGAGCCACCCCAGGCAGTGCAGGATTGGACCTCTGCTCCTCCACCACCCGAATTATAACCCTGGAAGAGGGAACAGTAATAATATAAACTGGGGTTTTTGGCCCTCCCCAATCTGGCATGTTCTTCCTTGTCATTGGCCGAGCTTCTAGTTCTATACAGGGGCTTGAAATCATTCCATCCGTTGTTGATGGCGACTACCAAGGTGAAATAAAATTCTTGGCTTCAGCCTTCAGAAGCCCAGTTACTATTCCCATGGCTCAACGAATAGCTCAGGCCCTGCCACTTCCATTAACTGGGGAATTTCAATGCAAGCATCCTTCCTGTGGTTCCTCCTGTCCCGGCTCATCAGATATATTTTGGGTACAGCAACTGACTGAGAGCCGACCCACTTTAAAGCTTCTGCTAGATGGGAAATCCTTCCTTGGCCTGTTAGATTAAGGTGCTGATGCTACTGTTATCTTGAGAAGACACTGGCCTGCCGCATGGCCATTGGAGTCCACAGCCACCCATCTAAAAGGATTAGGACAGACACAAAATACCCTTCAAAGTTCAAAAATATTACAATGGAAAGATCCTGAGGGAAACACAGGGACTGTGAAACCTTTTGTAGTGGAAGGACTGCCAGTTAATCTGTGGGATCGTGACATTATGACTCAGATGGGAGTCATCATGATGAGCCCCAATGACAAAGTGACCCAGATGATGTTAAAAACGGGTTTCCTACCAGGAAAAGTTCTGGGGAAACATGAACAAGGGCCCACACAACCTATTATGACCCAACAAAAACTAGACAGAAAAGGACTGGGTATGAGTTCTAAAGATCTTTTTTCTTAAAGACCACTGCTCTCCCTGAACGCCACGCCAACAAAATAATATGGAAATCAGATGACCCGGTGTGGATAGACCAGTGGTCCCTGCCTCAAGAAAAGGTCGAGGCTGCCCTTCAGTTAGTGCAGGAACAGTTAGACCAAGGGCACCTCAAATCCTCTACTTCCCCATGGAATACTCCTATTTTTGTCATCAAAAAAAGGACTGGTAAGTGGAGGTTGCTACAGGATCTTAGAGAAGTTAACAAAACTATGATGCCCATGAGGGCATTGCAACCAGGGCTACCCTCGCCTGTAGCCATCCCCAGGGGACATGCTAAAATAGTTAATGATATTAAAGATTGCTTTTTTTCTATTTCCCTCCATACTGTTGATTGTAAAAGATTCGCTTTCTCTATTCCCATTACTAATCAGATTGGACCAAATCCGCACTTTCAATGGAAAGTTTCGCCCCAGGGGATGGCAAACTCACCCACTCTTTGCCAGAAATATGTGGCTCAGTCCATTGACCCGATTAGAATACAGTTTCCTGAGGCCTATATTATCCACTACATGGATGATTTGCCGATTGCTGCTGAGACAGTGGAAAAGACACATCTAGTAGTGCAAAGCTTGGTGCGAGCCTTACAAGATAGAGGGTTTAGCATTGCCCCTGAGAAAATTCAGACCCAGTTTCCGTTTCTGTTTCTGGGGTTCGAGTTACATCCTGAGTTTCTCTATACTCAAAAGATTCAAATCAGAAAGAATACTTTGCTCTGCCTTAATGACTTTCAGAAATTATTGGGAGATATCCAGTGGCTACGGCCTTACTTAAAAATGACAAAAGGAGACATACATCCTCTTGAGGACATCCTCAAAGGAGATTCTGATCCCCTCTTTCCCCGCCACCTCACCGTGGAGGCTGAAAAGGTACTTGATAAAGTTGAGTTGGCTATCACCTAGCAACACATCAGGTTTTTCTCTCCTGATTTACCTTTGTATTTAATAGTCTTTTCTACAGAATTTGCCCCCACTGGTCTGTTATGGCAAGAGTCTGTGCCCTTGCTATAGATACACCTCCTGATTGCTAAAAGAAGAATCCTTCCTTTGTATCCATTGTTAGTGTGCCAATTAGTGATGTTGGGAATAAGAACCTCCACTAGATATTTTGGGAAGGAGGAGCCTGATGTCACCGCTGTCCCATATAACAAAGAAAACCTAGAATGGCTATCTACACATCACCCAGAATGGGCTACACTTGTTTGCTCCTATACGGGAAAATTCGATACCCAGATGCCTAGTAATAAGTTGTTACAATACTTTTCTTTCACCCCTTTCCTCTTCCTCAAAAATACAAAGCTGAAGCCAATCTCTGATGCTTGTACAGTGTTTATAGATGGATCAAAGAATGGTCAAGCTGCCTATGTCTATAACCAACAACAAAGAATTATAAAAACATCCTTTAATTCTACTCAATTGGTGGAGCTTTATGCCGCTTTAAAGGTGTTTGAAGCATTTGAGGCACGACCCCTTAATTTGTATTCAGACAGCAGATATGTGGTGGAAGCCCTTCAGGTCCTGGAAATGGTGCCAGTGTTTCAGCCAAGCACCTCAACTTTTGAGATGTTTTCAAAGATTCAGAGATTAATCCGCCAAAGGTCAAAGCCCTTTTTTATCGGACACATTCGTGCTCATACTGGCCTGCCTGGACCCCTGGCGCTGGGAAACGAACTTGCAGACGCTGCTACACGCTCACCCCTCATTTTGCTTACAGAGCAAGACCAGCTCACGGCTGCCCGGGAGGCCCACCGATTACACCACCTTAATGCCCAGACCTTGAGGCAGAAATACTCACTTACCAGAGAGCAGGCCAGAGAAATTGTTAAAAGCTGTAAAAACTGCCTAATATTTTTGCCTGAGCCCCATTATGGGACAAATCCCAGGGGGCTTGTTCCAGGCCAAATTTGGCAGATGGATGTCACTCATGTTGCCTCCTTTGGAAAACTAAAATATGTACATGTCACCATTGATCCTTTCAGCGGGTTTATCAGCACCTCTGCTCACAGTGGGGAAGCCACTAAGGATGTCATTAATCATATGCTATATGTTTTCACTGTGCTGGGACAACCAAAATGCATAAAAACTGACAATGGCTTGGGGTACACTAGCAGTAAATTTAGGCAATTCTGCTTACAATTAGGGATAAAGCATGTCATTGGAATACCCTATAACCCGTAGGGACAAGGCATTGTGGAACGAGCTCACCAAACTTTAAAGAATACTATTAGTAAACTCAGCTCACAAGAAACCTTGTTCCCTACAAAAAGAAACCAAAAAATGTTGCTTGCACACGCCCTATTTGTGCTAAATTTCTTAACTTTAGATAACTTGGGAAAATCTGCAGCCGAACGTCACTGACACCCAGAAACTAGCCCAGACCCAGTGCTAATTTGGGGAAAAGGATCTGCATGCATCTTTGACACCAAGGAAAATGGGGCACGTTGGTTGCCTGCAAGATTAATTAAACCCTATTTGAGGAATATGCCACATAAAAATACATAATCACCTTGGGTTCAGGAATTAGTCCTGAGACACAATATTTTTTTTTCTTTGCAGATGCCCCTGTGACTGACGGAAAGAAAGGGACCATGAGTGACTTCATCACTTCTCCGGCACACCCCGAGATCCGGAGGACCCGCTCCTATCCTCTCTCTCTCCTTTTAATTTTGCTTACCATCCCTATGACCAGAACCAGCCCCCATGCTATTAAGAAACTCACTTGGCAAATTGTCTCACAAACTGGAGAGGTGGTCTGGCAAACAACTGCCAACCATGCCCCTTTTTCTTGGTGGCCGAGCCTGACCCCTGATTTTTGCCAATTGGCTGCAGGATTAGATACCTGGGACATCCCGGACAAAAGCATCACTGAGTTAAATATAAGCCATGGTAGTTCCCCTCAGAGCCAGCTTGCTCATGCTGGGTGTAGCAGCCCTGCCGCATGCTGTCGACTTGCTCAGTCTGACTTTTACATCTGTCCCAGAGATGGTAGAAATTCTGCCCAGGCATATAAATGTGGAGGATTTGAAAAATATTTTTGTGCCTCATGGGGATGCGAAACAACTGGGAGTGCCTACTGGCGCCCTTCATCCTCCTGGAATCTGATCACTGTCAAACGAAAATATAACAAGGTATATACGGGGGCCAGTGGATGCTACTGGAACAATATACCAAAATCCCTTATGCAAGGACTGTCACTTCCCCTCAATATCACTTTTACTGAGCAAGGAAAAGCCTTCTCAGGTTGGGTTGCAGGTTGCACTTGGGGACTCCGATGGCATTTGAATGGCTGGGACGCAGGAGTTACTTTCAAAATAAAAGTCCTCATAGAGAATCTCAGATCCACCTCCATTGGACCCAATCCGGTCCTCCTTGACATGCAGAGCAAAATCCTTCCTGATTCTCTGAACAAGATTCCGGCCCCGCACAAAGTAGCCACCATACAGAGACCTAGCATTCCTAGTCCTCGAACCAACAGCACCCCCCTCCTAACAGCTCAGCCTGAAGAAAATAGATTGTTCAACCTGGTACAAGGAGCATACATGGCCTTGAATGCTATGAATCCAGATAAGACCCAAGACTGCTGGCTTTGCCTTAGTTCTTGCCCCCCTTATTATGAGGGAATCGCCTTTCAGTCTGCTGCCAGCAACCTCTCCTCCCCAGGTAACAGGTGCCAAACAAACCCTCACAGACTGACACTTCCTGAGGTCACTGGGCAGGGATTCTGTCTGGGTACTATACCACTAACCCACCAACGTTTCTGCAACCAGACAATAATACCTACCAAGGGAAGCTACTATCTTGAGGCACCAAATGGGTCCTACTGGGCCTGCAACACTGGATTAACCCTCTGTGTGTCTGCTCAGATCTTTAATAACACCCATGAATTTTGTGTACTTGTTCAGCTATGGCCTCATGTCACATATCATGAAAAAGTTCAGTGATAGAATTCTTTGAACCCAGAGGCAGATATACTCGAGAGCCTGTATCTATGACCATTGCTCTATTGCTAGGTATTGGAGGTATCGCTGCAGGTATTGGCACCGGGACCACCGCTCTTGTTCAAAACAACCACCTGATGCAGCTCCAGAAGGCTATGACCACCGATCTAGAGGCTATAGAAAAATCTATTTCAGCCCTTGAGAGATCACTCACTTCACTTTCTGAGGTGGTACTTCAAAATAGGAGAGGTCTAGATGTGCTATTTCTAAAGGAGGGAGGTTTGTGTGCAGCCCTCAAGGAGGAATGCTGTTTTTATGCCGACCATACCGGTGTTGTTAGGGAGTCGATGGAAAAATTAAGAGAGAGATTGGCTCAAAGAAAAAGGGAATTTGAAAATCAACAAGGATGGTTTGAAATTTGGCTACAAGGGTCCCCTTGGCTTTCTACCTTGCTGCCCACCATTCTAGCCCCTTTAATTGTCTTTCTCCTTCTCATTTCTTTTGGTCCCTGGGCTTTTCAGCGGTTGACTCGATTTATCAAAAGTCAGATTGATTTGGCCTTACTGCAACATATTTCAATTCATTATCATAGATTAAATACAGAAGAGAGCAGCCAGGAGCCTGCTCAAAGATTCAAGTTTGATGTCCTCGGGTCCTAAAACCCCCTGGGGGTCCTATTAGGACCATGATGGAGATGCCCCACACAGACCCCTGGACTCGGACGAGGCTGCCCCTGTGTGTGGGAGAAACTTTAGGCATAGCTGGAGTGCAGCTGAGACTGCACAGGCTGGGGACGGGAGTGCCCCTATAACCTGAGAGTCTGGATTACATGCCCTGTTGCATAATGGTTGTACAGTAATAGCCCGACGCTCAGCAATTTCCATTCCCTCCAAAAACTGCACGATCCACTGATTCCTGCACCACGGGGACACCTGTGGTGTTTGAATCTGGGGAGACATCGCCTCCTGGACCTCTCTGCTTAGCTTAGAGGGACAGGGCCTCTGTGATCTTCTAGAAGCCATTCCTTTGGACCCACCAGACCTCTTAAAGGCTCGATTGCATAGTTGCAGCTATGCCAAGAATTAGAAGGCTGGCAGATTTGCTTTATGCATGTTATCAGACTAGCTCTGCTCCTTATTGTTTATTCAAGAAATGCAATGTGATCTTCAAATGTAATTCTACTGCTTTCTGAGTGTTGTATATAAGGGGATGCAGAACAAAGAGAACTGGACTAGAACTTGAGAGAAATAAAGTGGATGACTGTCAGTATGTGTGTATTACTTCCTCAGATAGATAAAAAGTTATTCCTAAGTCCCACTACTCTGAAGGTATTCATTTGTTACCCTGGAGCAGTCCTGGGAACTGCTCTGTCAGGGTACAATAGGAATGATTACTTTTTCTTAGACAATTACAACTTGAGTGATTAATATATCTATATACAGAACTAAGAATATGATGCAAAATGAAGAAAACAGACCCCATATGAATGCAGACATACCATGCTTTTGTTCTTGTGGGCCCAAGAGACATTGAAGGGGGAAATATTCAATATTCAAGTTCTGAGTGCCTATCATACTATAAGTATAGGCTTATAAAATAATCGACTCTTCTAGTTGGGGTGCATGGAAGAATCATTTTATATAAAACACAAATCCTTAAGAAGATATATTTTACCTAAATATTCTATGAATGCAAAATTCATCATGTTCCAAGAAGCCCCTCTTCTTTAGTGGAAGAAAATAATAAATGCAGAATAACCACACCAGTAAAGGAATGTGTATGTGACAGCGGATAGTGTGGGTGCAGACAAGACAGGTTGGTCAGAACATGGCATGAAGATAAAGAGTTCAGCCTCTAGGGATGTGAAAGAGAGTAGCAGTCCTAGTCTTGAGATATCAAGAGGGTAAGTGCTGAGTGTATTGGAGGACTGAGCAGGAAGCTCATAGGGACATTGTTAGGTTTGGAACCCATCAAGCCATGCATGCCTCTAACAGCCTTTCTCACAACTGCTCTAGAGGAAAGTGCAAGTCCCCTACCAACAGCCTGCCTGTGAATCCCTAACCACTAACAGACTCTTTAGGTGCCTTGGTTCCAGGAGAATGATAAGTGCCATTCTTACTTTCCCAAGGAATTTTATTGATCTTAGGTTGCCAGACTCTGGGACACCATAGTGCTACTGCACATCCCTCCCTCACCTATAACATGGGTTCACCTTAACCACATGTGCCCCTCTTCTCCAATATCCTCACACTGTCACTTGACTTCCCAGGACTTTCCTTTTATAGCCCTGCTGCTGAGGAACCAGGTATATTCTAGTTGTAGGCCCTGTCATGGACTACTCTTCAATTATGTGGCATGAAGACCTCCCTCTTTCTCCAGGAAGGGATTTCTACTCTGCCTTATGGGCCTGATCTCTCTCACTTAAAGAGACAAATTTTCGTGCACCTCTTGAACCCTAAATCTGAAACCTTTCAGTTGGATAGCATAATGACCCATTTGAGGCTGGAAGACTTTGATAGGACCCGAAGGGGCAGCAACCTAGGGGGAAGTATGAAGTTACATCTAAAATAGAATGGGGAACTATGCTGGCTAGATTTTTTTCCAGCTTGACACAAATCAGCATCATCATTTGCAAAGAGGGAACCTCAACTGAGGAAAGACTTTCAGCAGACTGACTCATAGGCAAGTCTGTGGGACCTTGTAATAAAGATTAATGATAGATGTGGTAAAGCCCACTCCTCAGTAGGTGTTACCACTTTGGGGTAGGTGGTTGTGGGGAGCATAAGAAGGGTAACTGAAGGTGAGTTTCAGGGGCAATCCATTACAGAGTGCTCCTTTAAGGTCTCTAATTCAGTGCCTGCCTTCAGGTTTCTTCTTCAGTTCTTTACCATCTTTGGCGATGAACTACAATGGGAAGTGTAATCCAAGTAAATCATTTCTTCCTCATTGCTTTTGGTCATCTGTTTATCACAGCAACAAAAAGCAAAATTAGGACAAGAGCCACTGCAGGCTTCAAAGGGAAGTATGATGGCTTGATCATTGCTATTTCCCAATTCTTCTGATCCAGGGCTTCAAGCATACTCAGTAAGTAAAGAGATCCATTTCTAAACGGGCTCCAATGCTTGCAAGAGGGATGGAGAGACTACTGAAATAGTAAAATCAGTAAGAAAACTCAGACCTGTTGCCAGGACTATAGGAAAGAGTGGGCATTTGCATTCCAGTGGTGCCAGGGGAATCTGCTAAAATGAACTGACCAAAGGAATCTCACAGGACACAAGCAAGAAGCCATGCTAATTGTGACACAGAGCTCCAACATGGCTTCCTGCATCTGGCTGCCACTGAACCTGATGGATCTTGGCATCAGCACAGAAAAATTCAAGCATAGCTACTGAGTCCTTAAGCAGAAACAGATTATTGAAGACCAGAGGGAGAGCAATCCAACTGATAGCCAAGTGACTCCTGCTTGAAACTAAGAGAGCATTTTCAAGAACCAGGGAAAGAGGAAGAGTAGATGGACCAATAAAGAAACTCCCTAACCAATGAGGTCATTTGGAGGGAGGTGTGTGCATGAAATCACAACTACTATGCAATGTAAGTGGGTTCTCTGGTTGAATCTTTGTCTTCACTTTCCTAAAGGGTATAGGTAGCTCCCCCATACAGAAGGATGTTGGTAATTCTATATTTATATAAAACCAGACTTAAGAACAAGAGGGGAATACTAATACAGAATTGGAAATAGACTAGACTTTACAGGGTTTGAACACATAAGGTAGGTTAGGGTAAAAGATGCAGCATCTCTTAGGAGCCACAGGCTATTAGAAAAAAAGTTTAGTTTCAGGAATGGCACTGGTCAGGGAGGCCACTGAGGACTTCAGGACTGCAAAAGACAATGGCCATTACTATTGGTTGCCCACCAGAGCTGTATGAGAAGTCTTTCTGGCAGAGGGTGTCCCAGAGCTCTCTGGAGCAGGCAGAGATAAACTCTGCCTGTCACGGTCCCCCAAGCTGCTGCTGAGGGAATTCGCACTGCTACCCACCTCCAACTGAGTGATCAGATAAGGACTGGGGACCCTGAAGGACAGACTCAGAACCCGCCCAGAAGTGAGGAGGGGTCAGCAGGCCCCAGCGCCTGTATCCCTGCCAGGGAGAGGAGACTTGAGCTCCCATCGGTTCTGCTTCTGGTTCCGGGACCGGGTGCTGTCTGCAGAGCATGTCCCAGCTCACTCTGGAGCAGGCAGAGATAAACTCTGCCTGTCACGGCTCCCCCAGCTGCTGCTGAGGGAGTTTGCACAGCCATCACCCCACCTCCAATTGGTCAAACAGAGAAAGATTGAAGACTTGAAATTCAGTCCCCTGCACAGTGCAGAAGTGGTGATTGAGCAGACATTTTCCTCAGAGGTCACAGGAGGCACACAAGCCCGAGTGCCACAACTGACCAGGAGCCACCTAATCGTGAACCACAAAAGCCATGGGCAGACGCCAGTGCAAAAACTTACATAATAATATAAAGAACAACAAGGTAACTCCAGAAGAAAGTGGCAATCCTACAAATACAAGACCTGAACTGAGCAATGAAGAGGAAACAGAAGGAAGCATCACCAAAAATTCCTTTTTGATGATCATCGAAGCTCTCAAAGAAGATATGAAAAATAGCCTTAAAGAAATAGAAGAGAAGTCTTTCTTTCTTCTTCTAGAGATGCTATGTATTTTGATCACCAGATAGACAGTAATCATACTGGAACTTGACCAGAAGCTTCCTCCATGTTGTCTAGTTCTCATCCTGTGGGAAGGTGTTATGCAGGACATTAAGGGAGAACTGTTAGAATTGATATCAGTAGTCTTTCTCAGCTGTGAAGCATGTATGCAACAATATCTGCAACAGTATCAACCACCCAGACAAGAGGAGCTCACTGATGCAATACTACATGGAACAGATTGTTGTTTGGTAGTATTTGATGCCTGCCTCATGGGAGGGAATTCACATTTGATACCATAAACCCAGGCAAAAGCTAGTAGCTAGGAAGGTTGTAGGCCCCAACGAAAGCCTGGTGCTATGTTTCTAAATGGACATGATGATTCTAAATAACCTGTGCTTATAAAACAGCATTTCTGTAAGCTTTGATGAGAGAAGCTTCTTTTTGCAATGCTCAGTGATGACTACAGAGACTCACAACTGGTAAGAACACTGAGGGTACATGACTGTCAAATGCACAGTTATACATAAGGCACCTGTATCATCCCCTTGAAGGTTCAGAAAGTATTATGGAAGTACCAGGAAGAATGTAAGAGCTTCAGGAAGTGTGTACGTGTCTGTGTGTATTGCCGACTTCCATGCATGATGTGGCCACTGTGTTTATTTGTTTTATTTTATGTGTATAGGTGTTTTGCCTACATGCAAGTCTATGAACCACCTGTATACAATGCTCTTTGCAGTCTGCAGCTAAAGTCACAGATGGCTGTGAACCACTGTATGGTTGCTGGGAACTGAACCAGGGTCCTTTGCAAGAGCAATAAGTGCACTTTACTATCAAGCCATTTCTCCAGCCACTATTGCATTCCTTAATTATAACATCTATGACCATGTGCATAAGATGTGGCCTCTCAACATCCTGCCATGGAAAGGAAGGGTTTCCTGGGTCTCCACCCCTCTTCACTGAGGATTTTTATGCAGTTAACAATTGATGGGCGAAGGAGAGATATTTTCAGTGGTAACTACTGGTAAGATCTCAGGCTTCTGTGAACAAACTCTTATGCTCTAATAAACATCCTAGTGGAACACACACATGCACACACACACACACACACACACAGTCACACTCACACACACGGAAGGCTAATTAAAATGAAGAAAAAGATTAGTAGGAATCAGAGGTAGACAACAGAGGGTAATGGGGGAGTAGTGGTAAATATAATTGAAATATATTATGTACATATATGAAAAGTCATAAGAAAACTCATTATTATGTATGGTTAATATAATAATATTATATTGTTATATATAATAATATAAAAACATTGTTTAAAAAAAGGGAAAACTTCTCCTATGCTTTGCAATGGGATGAAACAAACTCTATGTAACACAAATAAATGGGTGCACACAACTCAGTCACTACAAACGGCAGCTGCACACAGGACAGGATGCGATGCTGGTGATCAGCATCCCTCTGTATGCAGTATGGGTCTCACCTCTCCTCTCCCATTTCTCCTCTGGGCTCTTGATGAGCCTGAGTACAGACACCTTTCTCCTTGCCTTCCTTGGCCTGTCATTTCTCATCCTCTTTGTAAGGACTTCCATTTCCCGGTTCACTCACTTCTCTCTTCTCCATAGCATCTAGGAGTCACTGCTTTCTGGAGTGAAGAGGAACAAAGCCTATGACTGCAGTTACGTAGCTGCCGTCTCCCTCCTGCCTAGACTTCCCATCTCCAGTGTTTGCCACTATTTCCCTATGCTCTAGCAGGAAGAATGGAGAATTATGGGTAGCATTGGCATGCCTATTTCTCTCCTAGGCTAGACTTCCTAATCTGAGAGACTTACAGTCACTGGGCTTGCCTTTCTCCATGCCAGTGAGTTCCGCTTTATGTCATGACTGATCTATGAACAAGTTTCAGTTTGTGAATCTCCCCTTGAGGACATTTTGGTTCTGTTCAGCATAGGTATCTCCAGGGTGAAGCCAGGTTCCCTTTTGTAAGCCAGAGACCCTTTACTTGTGGGAAACACACAGGTAGGACATTTGTCAGGTGCTTTGTGGATAAAGGGGAGGGCCATCACCCACTGTAACCCGGCAGGGATGGCCAAAGTGAAAAGACAACAGAAAATTCCCTGGAATAAAAGCAATTCCAGCATGTGCAGGACCATTTCATTTTTCTTTGACTGTGGTTGACTTGATGCAAGTCTCTGACACAGAAAAGGTATCTTTCCTCATGGCTCAGTTCAATTAAAGTGTAAGTAGTTATCTAGCAGGGAAGTATAACCAAAAGATAAAATAATGATATGGAACAGAATTCTACCAGCTCCAAACCAGAACTTTCATTCTGCTCAGGTTCAGCTGGAGTGCTCATTACTCCTAAAGATCTATAGAGATGATCATTCAACACAGTATAAATGACTTGGCACGTGTGGATTTGGTGCCCCACTTCCACCGTTATATGGGTGTGGGGGGGCTCTAACTCAGGCCACCTGGCTTATGTTGAGACATCTTGCTAACACTGTGAAAAGCAGTAAGGACAATGGTGAGGGTTGGAGTAGACAAAGGAGGACAAGGGGAGGGGGACTGGAAGAGGAAGGAAAGTCCACAGGAACAGATCACGTGTGATAATGCTATCTCATCCCTCTCCACCAGCTATGACACAGCTTCTTGGAATCTGACCCCTTGTGACATACAATGCCTTATACCAATATCTGGATCTTAACCAACTGACTCATGGGTCCCAAACGAATGTGTAGTCATAAGAAGCACTCTTGGGGTTGTGAAATTTACCACTTCACTGATCAGCAAGATGCCTGTGTATCTTGATGGGAGTCACACCAAAGTTCAGAAGATAAGGCCAAATAACTCCCCTCACAGCTACTATAAATACATCCTATTTTAAAATTCCATCTCCATAATCTATCTTGTGTTAAATCCAGATGGTCTTTTGGTAGAATATTAATTTTTTTTCTCTAGAGCCTCACAACCAAATTTAATACATTTTTTGAAGCTTCAGTAGAGCTGGCAAATGCAAGGAAACAAAGTTAAATCTTCTCATGATGATCCTGAGGAGATAAACAATATATGAAGGGCTTGGACCATATTTGTCTTGTCCGTGTTGCTGTTCTCAAGATTACTCATCATTGGCATTCCTGGCAATGAAGCTATAAGAGAACTAGGAACACTGATTTAAATCTCTGACTTGACATAACCCTTCAATGCAGACATTGTGGTTGGTTTTAATGTTACCTTGACACAGATTAGAATTATCTGAAGCAAGGTTCTGATTGTCCTGATTGCCATGAGATAATCCACATTACTGTGGGCAGCACCTTTGAGTAGCAGTCTGGATAAAAAGGATGTGGCAGAGGAAGATCGCCTCACTGTTAGCTCTTTTGAGCTTCCCTCACCCTGCTGAATTAATTCACCTTGTTGCTGCAACTGCAGATTCCTTCACTGCTACCAGAACCAGCATTTCGAGGCTTTCGTTCTAGGACCAGCCAGGAATCTTCCAGGCATCCAGGACCAGAATGGGATTTTTGAGTCTCCCAATCTTGTGGACTACTGAGGCTGTAATCCACCCCAGAGAGAGGCAGCCAATGTGCCAGTGTGGGACCTACTGTGACTCGGGGCACAGCAGCATCAGAACTGATTAATTACTGCTGGGTCCTCAGTTTCCAGGTGTGATTGTGCTGTTGTTACTATTAAGTTGACACATGCGCATGTGCATGTAATTATTTTTCTTTATCTTGGTTCTGTTTCTCTAGAGCAGTAGTTCTCAATTTTCCTAGTGCTGTGACCATTTAATCCAATTGCTCATGTTGTGGTGACCCCTAGCCAGATCTGTTGCTACTTTATCACTATAATTTTGCTACTGTTGTGAATTGTAATGTAAATATCTGTTTTCTGATGGTCCTAGGTAACCCCACTCCCATAGGAGTTGTGGCAATCCACAGGTTGAGAAACACTGCCCTAGAGACCATGAGTATTGCATTTGGAGTCTGAATAAATCCTTTGTGTTGCCTTTCTTTAAGTGCTAGGTACTGAAGTATTGGACTGAAAATCTCTGTTTCTTCAGTTCCAGTACCTGGACATTGAATACCTGGACAGCTTTCTGTCTGACATTTCATCCAGCCTGGACATTCCAGAGCTTGAATGTCACCCATTGTCCCTTGGGTACCACTGACCTGGGTCCTAGATTTTAAATACTTGTTCCTACCGAGAACTGGACCCAAAGGACAGACATGAGCTTTGAGTCATCTGGAAGGACTGACATACAAAACTGCTAGGAGTCAGGAACCCTGTGCGATGGAGTCAGCATCTGCCCCCGACCTGTATCCTTGCCATTCTTCCCTGAGCCCTGGTGTTGGGCCCATGATGAAAGTGGGTTTCTATGGGATTGCCTCGAGTGTGAGGAGGGCAAAGGAGATGCTGTTGCTAATGTCACTGGTTTTGTGCCCTAAGCCTCAAATTCTGACATCTGGGCCCACTGCCCCTTTGGGTCTTGGGGAAGATAAAAGTGGGCAGTAGAGAGAAGACAGAAGATCATGGAGATAGATGAACAAAGGGGCAGTAGCAAAAGCAAATAGAGATTGCTGATACTTGGGAGACACAGCATCTGGATGTACTGTGGACCTGAGACTGAAACATTGGTTCACTGTCTTTGTCAATACCAACATGACTACCATTGCGGCTGCCCATGTGGCTTATGCCATAGATATTTGGCATCCTTAATGTGGCTTTTACCATCTTTGATCAACACAGTAACCTCTGCCTGTGGTCAGTGTATGTACTTTGTACTGTGTTGGGAACATATGGTTCCATAGATGGCCAAGTCCAATTATCATCATAGTATATATGAAGGTATATATGAAGGCTTTCATGTTTATCTTATCATTGAGGCATTCATCCTTGGGGTAACTGTAGGGCCTCTATTGCAGCCAAGGATGAAATTGCTTTGTAATTCAGGCATGAACTTGGGGTTGTCTGGCAGGTGGGTCAAGGATCTGAGTGTACCATAATCACCATTCCCACTTTCTTGAGCATGTGTGATGGTAAGCCTTGAAGGATGTTGGAATGGATGATTGCTCTTCTCACAGTGAAGTGTTCCAGGAAAAGTGAAGGTGGGAGGAGATGAAGGAAGAAAGAAGTAGACATGCTGCTGGGATGAGTGCTCTGATGTCAGAGCAAGGTCCAGGAATGAAGCTGTATTTTTGGAGTGTTTATGAGAAAACAAGGTAAGAGTCTGGTGACCTCAGTCTTTTCAATTGTTCTTGGATATGCTTTTGTGACACTCTCAGGTGTAGTAGATAGGAGTTAGTTTACCTCAAATTATTCATTACAACTTACTATTGTTATTTGTTTATATGTTTCTATGGAAAACATGTTTCTGCTGCATGTAGATTATCAATGTGATTTTATACTTTACTCAAGTGATTCTTAACTATAGCTCAAATTCTAATTGGTCTTAATAATAAAAACTTGTAAGTGCTGAAAGATCAGAGGAGCCAGCCACCAGAGAAACTTTGTACTTCCACTGAATCCTCAGGGCAAAGGGACTGATCTCCTGTTACCTCCTGCCTTATATTCCTCTCTCCATCAAGCCATATCACTTTCTTTCTCCATCTTTCTAGTGATGGTATTAAAGGCATGTGCCTCTCAAGTATTTCAGCCAAAGGCATGAAATCCCAAATTCTGGGATTAAAGGCACAAGCCTCCACCACCTGGCTCTGTTTCTCTTTCATACTGGATCAATCTTGTGTAGCCCAGGGTGGCCTTGAACTTCTTATCTTCCTGCTTGCTCCTCCCAAGTGCTGGGATTAAATGTGTGTGCTACCACTTTCTGGCCTGTATGATTAACTAGTGGCTAGCTCTGCCTTCTGATCTTCAGGCAAGCTTTATTTGTTAGAGCACAAACAAAATATTGCCACACTTCCCCTTTTTGTCTAAAATAAAAAGGTTATAACTAATATAAGAAAAACTATAAATAATAAGTACAATAACTATATTTACTATATATAGTCAAGAACTATATTAACCATTTCTAGTCCATTAACATTTGACAAATTCAGAGAAAATACTTTATTATTTATCCTATTTTGGTGAGTCCAAAAGACTGTACCTAATTCACCTAATTCAGTCTTAAACTCCCTCAGAGACCTGAGAAGGAAATGATGCTACCTAAGTAAACAGGAAGCACAAGCAAACAACTTACAAAAAATATGAGAAATGACAGAAACAACTGGCTGCCTACATAGTCACCCAAGGTTTCTCTGCAACATTGGGGAATCCATCTTCAGCCTACAGGCCTAGAGTATCTGACAGACTTCTCTGTGAAGCATGATATTCTGGAGGGCTGTCTGACCTTTTCTTGACCAAGATTGGCAGTCACTTTCTTTTGTGTCCTACTTGCCCAGTTTGGACAGTGTACTGTCATTAGCCAAGGAAAGTGCACTTTCTTCCCCAGTGGCTAATTTTTGCCATATACAAAATAAACTCCATATGGAGTTCTTTAATGCCCATTACCTTCTTTAAAGTATATTGGTGCTGCCAGAAGCAGATATGTTCTATCATCATAAAAAAAAAAAAACCCTATTCTATAGATCTCCAACAAGGCAAACTTTTCTTTACTTCTTCAAGCATTTTTTCTAAAGTATCTACATTTGTATCAGCTAGTAAAATGTCAACCATATAATGCCAAACTATTAATTGAGAAAATTGCTTACATATCATATTTTATAAAATATTAGCACAGGGTGGAGCCTATTTAACATTTTCCTTAGAAATACCTTTCCATTGATATCTCTTAACAGGCTGAGAATTATTATAAGTAGGTATTGTAAAGGAAGACTTTTCTCTGTTCTTTTTTGTTGTAAATATATAGTGAAGAAACATTTTAAATGGATAACTATAAAAGGTCATCCTTTAGTTAATAGATAGGGCAATTCTAGACTGTAGATAGCCCATTGGCTGAATCACTTTGTTAACAGCTCTTAGATCTGTTACCATTCTCCATTTTCCAGATTTCTTTTTAATAACAAATATTGGAGTATTACAAGGGCTGGTGGTTGATTCTTCAATATGCTGAAAGTTTAACTATTCCTGTACCAGCTCTTGTAAGGCCTATAATTTCTCTGATGGTAAAAGCCATTGTTAAACCCATATATGTTTGTCCATTAATTACTTTAAAGGTAGGGTTGTTAGTGCCTTTAAAAGATCAACAATCTTTGTTCCCTGTTCTGGTACAACCTGAATTGTTGGCTGAATATAACACCTTCTAATATTTTTCCCAGAATCATGCATTAGTTTTGTGGTTTCTTTCTGAGGTTGAGAAATGTTTATCTGAGTATTACATTGCTATAGAATCACATTCTCATAAACTCATTGCTATGGTACCCACATATGGCTTTAATTTTCCTCTCTGTCCTTCTGGCCTTATGCATGTGACCAATCTCACACTCTGTTTTACCTGAGATGATGTTCCAATCCCTAAAAGCTAAACATTTACCTCCTGAAGAGGCCAATTTGGATGTCAAGATTTAGATGCAATTATTGTTACATCCACACCTGTGTCTACATGACCTTCAATGACAATGCCATTTATTAGTATTTTTAATTTTAGTCTTTGTTCATTATAGAAGTTTAAAAAAAATGTTTGCTGCAATTTCTCCTGAATTTTTTATTCTCTCTTCTAAAGCTATTCTGTCATCCAGAGCAGTATGGTTTTTTACAAAAGGCATTAGGATCTTTAATTGCTGTGGGAAAGGATTTCCTTCATGATGATAGAAAATGACTGAATCAAATTTGACATGGGAGCTTGTGAGAGGCCCTTCAAGGTGTTTCCCAATGGCAAAGGGTTACCTTGATCTACATTCATTAGTATAGTGTTTGCCTTTGCTACACATTTTGTATACCACAGAAGGGAGATGTTCTGCTTGTATTATTCTTTTAAAAAATGTTTCTAGAAATCTTCTATTTGTAATCACTTTTTAGGTGACCTTGTTTATCATAATTGAAATACCTGATATTTTGATTTTTTTTTAAAAAAATCAGACTTTATTAATAATTAAAAAAATAAAAAATAAATATTAAAAACTACCAGATTACAAAAGTAATAAATTTAGGAAGCATAAGTCTTATAATCAAGGTTTACAATGTAAGCAATTTCACAATAAGATTTTTTTAAAATATATTAAAAAAGATTTTTGAATATTGATAACAATTTTAAGTTAATTTTGTTACACTGTATATATGTTCCTACTCTGGTGTATTATGCTCATAAAGCTCATTTTAAAATGCAATGTATAAATAAGAAGTGTTATTAGTAGTTAATCTGTAATAATCAAACTTGTAGTTACATTAGGTATTTTTCCAGGTGAAATAGGTATATTTTAGACAGACAGATGATTTTCAAATACTTTAAAGATCTTTAGAAAGTGACATTAAATGTTTTGTTAACTTAAGGTTTTTTTTTTTTATGACAATGAGACACATCTTCTGGCAGCACTAATTTCCATCATAAAAGGATGATGGTTATTGAGGTAACTCCCTAGGAGTTTGCTTTCATTGTAATAATGTTAGTCATTTTTTGGGCAAGAAACAGCTTTTGTTTCAACTCTTTGTGTACTTTGCAGACTGCACATGCAGGACCCACAGGAAAGTGAACTCTGCCAAAGCAAGGTAGGACAATCCTTTGAGATTTCTTTTTCTTTTTTTTTTCTCTTTTTATTATTATGAATAAAGAAGTCACATTTTCTATCCTTATTCAAGGTCCCTTCCCCCTCCCATCACATCAGGTCATTCTCTCTTCTCCACAACTCCCCATCCCCCTTCCCACCGAGCAGGCATTCCCTAGGTCCCATGGTCCCAATATTGCTTAGTTCAGCCTCCACTCCTGGCAAATCCATAAAACCTAATGTTACACAGTGTTGGAAGTACTATCATCTGGCAATTTCTGTAAGGTTATTGGATAAATTAAGGTTGGCTATTTTCAAAACCTTAGGGTATTCCTCCATAACCTTATAATGCAGTGCTAATATTGGTTCTTTTTAAATTCCTCAAGGTGGTTCTAAATATTTCTATTATCTTTTCATCAGTTTCTCTAAAACTTTTATCTTGGCACTCAAATTAAGCAACTTTTTAATTGACAAATCAAAAGTGATCAAACAGATAATATTAATAATTTATATTACATAAATTCCACCTAGATGAAATATTCTTTTATTTAATTGCTGCATTTTCCAACTTTTCAGCATATTATCATACAGAGACTTAACTTCCTCCATTGTAATGTGTTCCATTTTTAATGTGGAAAATGCTCTCTTTCAATTAATTCTCCTCTTTAAGAATTCTCAAATGTTCCACTACATATACTGATGATGATGGTTCAAATGTCAGTGAAGATGTGAGGCTGAATACTCTGCATAGAACAGGAGATGCCCAAGTAGTTTTCAAGGCAGCTACCTAGTGTTGCAGCAGCCTGAGAATGGGTCCAGGGAAAGCCCAAACCCACTGGAAGAGAGGAAGTCAAAGAGCCAGCCATCTGCATGGGAGAATGTGAAAAAGTGGCTAACTCCTGTCAGATTTTTGGAACCCCAAAGCATATGAAGTTTGCTGAAGATAAGCTGCAACAGAAAAAAATTCCAACTTTCTCAGTTGTTTGAGATAAAGAAAGGAAATCCTTAGTCAGTGGGGTGGCGATTCCAGCTGTGTTCAGTTCTTGTCTGAGCCAGTGGCTGCAAAGCTACAGGCAAGTGACTTTTTCATGACTTTGTACCCCAAATTGGGTGCCAAAGGTAGCATGAATTCTAATTGTTTTTAATAATTAAAAACTCAGAGCCAGATATTGGGGTAAATCCTGAAAGATCAGAGGAGCCAGCTGTCAGAGAGACTTCTAACCTCTACTGAATCCTCAGACCAAAGGGCCCAAGCTCCTGTCTCCTCCTGCCTTATATTTCTCTCTCCACCCAGACATATCACTTTCTGTCTCAACCTCCCTAGTGCTGGGATTAAAGTCATGATCCTCCACCACTAGGCTCTGTGATTCTCTTTTAGACTGAATCAATTTCAGGTACCCAGGGTAGTCTTGAATTCCTGATTTTACTTGCTTCCTCCTTTCAAGTGCTGGGATTAAAGGTGTGTGTGTTCTACCACTGCCTGGCCTCTATGGTTAACTAGTGGCTAGCCCTACCCTGTGATTTTCAGGCAAGCTTTATTTGTCAAAACACAAACAAAATATCCCCACACTTAACCCTCAAAGTATATATTGTCTGATGTTCTGAGTACAGTTGGCTATTGCATGAGACTTTAGTCTGCCTCATTTTAGGCTTCAGTCTCCCAGGTTCCACCATATGAAGATCGGTAAACACACTTACCAAGAAAGAAAGAGAAGGAATGCACATTGGCATCCTCCCAGGTGTTCCTACACAATATAGATTATACTGGGAAATTGTCACACACTTGCTAAAGTGGATTCTGGACACAAGAAAGACCTGTTTGTCTCATTTCCAAGCATGTTTATTTCATTGGTCTTCAAAGACTCCTTGTCCTGGGGGCAAGCTGACCCCTGACTCTGAAACAGAGAGGAAGAAGAACAGAGAGTAGCTATAGGCATTAAGACATTGTGTTCTTGAAAAGAGGTAGGTGAGTCATTTCTAAGAGGACACTGTTGTTTGTCTCATGGAGAGCAAGAAACCAGAAGCATACTATGAAGAGAACACTCCAGTATCACACATATGGAGAGAACACTCAGCTCCACCTAGAAGTTCCTCAGCTAGGAGATCTTACATAACACAACTGCTTCCCTACTCATTTCTGTTGGATGTTGTAAGTACCCAAATTTTTAAGTTTTTCCCGTTTATACCTGCTGCCTACTGCTGACTCTTTTACCTGAGCCCTTGCTCAAGGGTATACTCTCCTCTGCCCAGGACCTCAGTTGGGAGTTCCAGTTGACTTCCCTCATGTTGCTTCCCCACTGATTTCTGCTGCATGATGTAAGTGCTAAGTCTGATGATAGTATCTGCTTTCTGCTGCTTTCTACTTGTTCTCTTACTTTGCTTGCTACACAATAAACTCAGCCATTTGAAACCACACTATGCTACCATAAATCATTTCCCAGACAGAACACCCTGAAATGAGTGAAGTGTTTTTAAGATATTAAAAATCAATTATAACTTCTAGCTGACTGTTTGACTAACAACTATCTGAAGAGTAAGGTCCTGGGCGGAGAGGTATCTAGATTAGCATGTGAGAGATGACATGGAGGTGGGAAGGCTTCATGTTGGGAGATATTTAGAGGACTGAAGAGAAAGGAGGTGGGGATGGATAAGATCAGGTACATTGTAGATGTGTAAAAATATTACTTGGGCCTAGAGAGATGGATAGGTGCTTAAGGGCACTTGCTGCTCTAGCAGAGGTCTGAGTTCAATAATCAGGACCCACACGGTGGTTCACAACCAAATTCTAGTTTTAGGGAATCCAATACCCTCTTCTGATCTACACAGGCATCAGGCAAGTAGTGAAATACATGCATGTAAGCAAAATACTCACACATAAAATAAGAAATTAATAAAACTTAAAAAAAATACCTTATTAAAAATCAAATGACATAGAAAAGACAAACAAAAAAACCTGGATACTTTTAGTTAAGGATTACATGCAAGGGACAGTCTTGGTTTCTGCTGCCACAGCAGCCAGCTGTAGTCACTGAGCCAATTACACCATCACCTGTTGCCCGATGCCTTTCCAAATTAGCTATGCGGCCTGTGAATCCCTTAAGTGTCTCCGGCACAGGTCTCTCTCTTGCTCCTCTTTCACCTTTCTTGCTTCTCTTGCTGCTCTTCTTCCTTTTGTCTCTTCTCTGTTCTGTCTCTCTGTATGCCTCTCTCACATTCCCACTGTAATATTATGTTTCTTGCTCAGTCCCAAAGTTCCAAAGAAACACACAGAAGCTTATCTTCATTTTATGCTGATTCGCCTATGGTTCAGTCATATAACTTGTTTACTCTTAATTCTTAAACTAACTCATGATTCTTATAGTATTTAGCCATGCAGCTTGGTACCTTTTCTCAGAGCAGCATGATTATCTCTTCTCTGCATCTGCTGGCATCTCTGTAGTTTCTTTCTGGCATCTCTGCTCTACTCTTCCTGTTCCCAGAGTTTTCTTAGTTTGGTAGCCCCACCTGTACTTCTTGTTTTTTTTTCCTGGCCAATCAGCATTTTATTAAACCAGTAGGAGGGACAAATCCCACTATACCCCCTCCCACAAGGCCTTTTACTCTTTCATGTTCCTGCTTCCCCATTAAACCTCTTATACTAACTCCTGTGTGTTTGCTCAGTGGTTCATGTAGGTAGGGCCCACCAAAAAGTACATACTTTGGCTTTCTTTCTTTCTTTTCTTCTACTTTCCTTCATTTTTAAAAATCCTTTCAGACAAAGCATTTGTGAAAAAACCTCATATTATACAAAAGTGGGAAAAAGCAGGTGCTATATAAGTGATCCATAAATATTCACAACTCCTGCTGGCTCAGTGCCTTTGACATTTTCCTAGCTCTGACATATTTCTGCCTTCAAATGTCATTTACCCTTAATAAACTATCTCTTTTTCTGTTACTATCTATGTGTCTCTGTTCAAATATTTGCTCAGGAATGCAAAGACCTAAAAATACCAGTGGTTATCTGTACCCCCCAAGTCCTATAACACCACAAATGTATTATTTTCTCATTGCATTTCACAGTGGTGCTTCTTGTTTGTAGGCTGTCTATTGAAACATTGGTTTTATCAATATTAATTTCCAACAGGACATCAATAGATTCTCCTGAGTTTTAATGGAATTTTGTGTTGTCTATGAGTTAAAATGTTGTCAAGCATTTTATTTCAATCATTTGTATATGTATGTGGAGAGAGAGAGAGAGAGAGAGAGAGGTGTATTGTGTATGTGAATATATCTATGTGAAATGTGCATGTTTATTTATACATGCACCTCTGTTGTATGTGTGTGTGTATTTGTGTTTGTGTGTGCTTTGTTCTTGGGAGCCAGAGAAAGATGTCAGGTGTATTCCTCTATTGTTCTCCACCATCCCCTTTTGGGAGATGGACTGTCTTTACTCAGTCTATAGCTCACTGATTTGCTTAGGCTGGCTGGCCAATGAGCTCCAGGGACATGCCTGTCTCTGTCCCCTCAGAACTGTAATTCTAGACATATTTCTTTGCATCCAACTTTTGTGTATCCTGGGAATCTGAACTCAGGTCCTCACATTTGAGCCACAAATACTTTATCCACTGAGCTATATATATTCCTAGCTCCCATTTCTTTCTTTTTTTAATGATATCATTTCTTTTTCATTTTTAAGTTTTGATTTTCTTTTTTATTATTATCAATAAAGAAGTCACATTTTCTATCCTTTTATATTCTTATTCAAGGTCCCTTCCCCCTCCCACCACATCAGGTCATTCTCTCTTCTCCACATCTCCCCATCCCCGCCATGGGCAGGCAGTCCTAAGGTCCCACAGTCCCAATATTGCTTAGTTCTGCCTCCACTTCAGGCAAATCCAATTTTCTCCCCCCAACATCAAGACTGAGTCAGGTGTTCCTCTAGGGGGCCCAGATCCCATTTCAATCACTGTTTCTCATATTAGAAATATTTTATTGTCTATTGGTTAGAATCTCCAAATAAAGCATAAGAGTTGTTATCTTGAAATGTCTAGAGTTACAACAGATTTCTCTCTTTTTCTCTGCTTTGCATGTCAGGCAAAATTTTCAACACTGAGCTACACCTCTAATCCCAATGGAACTATTTTTAATTTTTTTTGCCATTAAGACACTTGGTAAATAATTTGGTTGATAAGACAATGACTGGGGACCCATGTTGTTCTCTTTCTGAGAATATAAGCCCATAGCAAGTTTAGCAGACCTCTGGTACCTTGGTTGAATAGGCCAAGTCCTCTTAAGTCCTCAAGATCTCCTCTCCATTATAAAGGTGCTTCCTGTCAGTGGCTCCCACTTTGACACAACAATGTAGAAGTGCTTTGTCTCTTTGATGTTATTGATCTGGCATACCTCAGGAGTGGGGACCTGTCTACCAAAACAACATCCTGCCAAACACAAACTGTATAGATCTCCCTTAAACTGTGAGAGATGGGAGGGAGACAAGTGTGTGTTCTTTCCCCCCAGTTTGTACAACTTCACAAAGAAAGCTTGCTAGTCCAACAGCCCCAGACACCAAGGGACATCTAGCCCTTGGAGAAATTTCTAGAACTTCAAGGTTTCAGCCAACATGTTTACAACATGTTTCTGTATCTCATAAGGTAGTCCGAGGATTAGAAATTTCTTATGAAACATGGCAGGCTGAGTGGGAGGACTTTTCCTGCCTTCAATTCTGCATCTGGGCCTCTTGTGTAGATCAGTTTTCTCACATTGGCTACAGCTGAACAACTGAGCAAACCTTCTCTCCACTTCTCCCCAGCTTTATGATCTCTCGGCCTCATGCCTCTGTAGATGAGGCACACACTTTCCCCCATTTTTGAGAAGCCTTTCTCATATTCTGGACACTTAGGAATCTTCCCCCTCATATGAGTCCTTCATGGTGACTCCATGAGAATTCTGAAACAAGTTTTCTCATAGTGAAAATAGAAGTCAGGTTTTCTGTCTGGATTCCCTTGTGTTTATTGAGATTTGTTTTATGACTGAGTGTTTTCCACAGAGGCCACAGTCAGAAGGTTTCTCACCAATATGAATCCTTTGGTGTAAATTGAGGTAAAAATTTTCATAAAACTGCTTCCTGTACAGTGGATATAGACACCACCTCTGTCTTCAGATCTCAAATGTGAACAGAAATTTGATATCCACATAGTTTGAGGGGCCTCTAGTGGACCACCATTATCAGTAGCAGTTAAAAGATGCCTAAATTTCCTTTGCTTTGGAATATGTGTGTTCATGTATCCTTGGCAAGCTGGAACTTACTCAGAGACCACACAGCAGTCATGACATTGGCATCTGTAAAGGTTTCCTTTACTTTCAACTTTCTGGAGCTCTTTATCTTTCTTCTTGTTAATTAACCAGTAACATTATCCCTTGACATGATTTATTATTTTCTGTCTTTGAGTGGGGTAATTGAGAAGGATCTGTGCAAATGCATTTTGGGGGAAGATAGATACTCATATCCTCAGGAACTATTATTGCCTCAGAGTCAGCTGTAAATTGTGGCAGCACCACCTTCGGTTTCCACCAGCCATCTCTAGCTGACACTTGACTAAAGGATGAGGTCACACTTTCCCAGTATGCACTGACACCTGGGCTGGGAGAGGATCCAAATGCATGAAAGCCCTTGCCTTGTCCTTCCAATTGTCTTCAAACAATGCCAGCAACCTCCAGAACTGGCCACTTTGGAGGACCACATAGCACATGGTGACTCTGGGAGAACAATCACCTCCATCTCTGAGAAATCACAGGAATCTCCTTTCATGGTGTAAACCTGTGTTCCTCACTCAGCTAGGGTACCCTGTGTTGGGGACTGGCAAGGCTGATGGCTGGCTGGCAGAAGCCACTCAATTCCTCTCCCCTAGAGGCAGGAAGCAGGTCCTCCTGCTTGGCTTATACTCACAAAGATGGCACCAAGATATCAAAGATGACACCAATATATCTTGTTTTGTCTTCACTTTTAAAATTTCTACTTGGGAACAATAATTTAAGAGAAACTTCTCATCTAAAGTTCTTTTCTACCACACATTTTCACTTCCCTTCCCTTATTTTTTTTTTTTTTTAATCTTTAGCCTTACTAGTTTTTTTCCCTCTAATTTGATGTAAGTTGGAGTTATTCAGGAAGAGAAACCTCAACTGAGAAAATGCCTTTATCAGACTGCTTGTAGGCAAGTCCACAGAGCATATTGATTAATGATTGATTCTGGAGGACCAGGCCTACTGGAAGTGGTACCACTGCAGTCCCATGGTCCTGAATGGTGGAAGAGAGCACGGCGAGCAAACCAGTGAGCAGCATTCCTCCATGGCTTCTGGTTGAGTTCCTGCCAAGGTTCTTTGCCTTGAGTTTCTGTCTTGACTTCCTTTGATAATAGATTGTGATTTGGAAGAGTAAGCAAAATAACCCATTCCTTTCCACAATGCTTTTGGTCATAGTATCTTAGCAATAGAAGCCATAAGACAACTATTTATTTACTTATTTATTTTAATAAAAACATTCTTTATTCAGATACCTTTTCATGTTTTGTTTTTCACCTGAAGTTTTCTTTTTTGTCTTATTTTAATAACTATATCACATTAAAAATCCAGGATTCTGCATCTGAAATGCACGTAAAGATGTTTGATTACTCATCTTTTCTTTCCACTAAGTTTTAAGTTAATAATGTTATTATTTAATTTAAATCCCACAGCACCATTCCACAGCTGGTTCTATTTTGTAGAATCAAGGGGGAATGTTCTGAATGCTTTATGCTCAGGACTTCATGCCCCAAGTACTGATTGTACCCCGAGTAAATAGAGAAACTTGGAGAAAGATAAAAGGAAGCTTAATTACAGAAAATTCCATCCTATTTCTCAGTAGTCATTTACATTTGAGAAAACCCACCAATCTGAAATTCTTATTTTTATGTGTTTGGGTATCTTGATTGTGCTATACATATGTGTACCACATAAATGCAGTGCCTATACAAGCCAGAAGAGGGCATTGGATCTGCTAGTACTGGAGTTACAGATGGTTGTTACCCACTATGTGAATGCTAGGAATTCAGCCTAGGTCCTCTGGAAGCGCAGTCAGTATTTTTAACTGTGTAGCTATTTCTCCAGGCACTAGGAATGGTTTTTGTTTGTTTGTTTGTTTGTTCATTTTTGTTTTTTGTTTTTGCACAGATTTATATTTGAATCTTCTGTAACTAGAGTTACAGATAATTTTTTTTAAAGATTTATTTATTTATTATGTATATAGTATACAGAAGAGGGTACCAGATATCATTAGAGATGGTTGTGAGCCACCATGTGGTTGCTGGGAATTGAACTCGGGACCTCTGAAAGAACAGTCAGTGCTCTTAACCTCTGAGCCTTGAAGTATAACTGATAAATGTAATTTTAAGGCTATGATAGATGAGAAGTCCTAGAAAAAATCCATGTCCACAAAGACTGATAGACAGATAAACTGCAATGATATGAAGAGATTGGAATTTTGCAGGTTGTAGGCTGATTTCCTTAATAACTCAAAGGTTAACTTTAGCTCTATGAGCACCCATTTTTTTCTAGCTCTGTATTGGAACTAACATCATGAGGCTAATAGGTAAAAGCTTTTTGGAATCTATTAACTTAGCTGACCATTCACTTCCACTAACTCTTAAACTAAGAATGTTTTCAGATAGTATCTGAGGATTGTAGAAAAATTCCCTCCATTTTGCTGTAACTTCCTCTCTGATGTTTCCACCAATGAATTTAAAAAGTGCCTTGACCTATGACTTTCCTTTTTCTGTAATTATTTTAAAAAATTTACATTCTTTCTGTAATTACAAAAAAATCATGAAACTACTTCCATGTTGGATTTGATGTGACTTACTCTGTATTTCTGAGCCATGGACATTCAAATTTGGCTCCAGAATAAACTTTTATTTTTTATTTTTTTGAGGTGAAAGTTGTGTTTTTTCATCAACTTGTGTGTCTGTTTGTATCATTGGGTTAAATTTCTTTTTTCACAATGGAAGCTTCCACAGACAGGATCCCAATAATCAGGGTCTGGGTCAGCTTCCTCAACATGTAGTTAAAGGGAGGAGGGGGAGCATTAAATCATACTAAAGACAGGGACAATTCTTACTTCAGTTTTAGGATAATCCCTAACTTTTGATTGTGGCATTAAGGGATGAGAGTTCTTGCCAGCCTATATGTGTTCATGTCCTTCAAACAAAACAAAACAAAATTTCTAAAGTTGTTTTCTGTTCCAATCGACAGCTAAAGAAAAAGAAGTCCATTTTAAAACCAATACATTAATGCCTGCTCAACCTGCTTAGAAGCCTTCTCAATAATCAGGCTAGGCTCTATCACTAGATCTAAATTTATACTGTAAGTCATTGGAAGTACAAATTTTGGGTTAAGGATTGCTTAATCATATGGAGAAAATGAGGTTTACAATCTAATTTAAAAACTAACAAATGATATAAATATAAACTACAAACTTTTCTTTTTAAAATGTATGTGTAAGTTCACATAGGTAATGTCTATACTGCTTTGTTTTTAGTATTTTAGGAAAGACTTTATCTTTATGTCTTTCTCTCTCTCCTCTCTCTCTCTCTCTCTCTCTCTCTCTCTCTCTCTCTCTCTCTCTCTCTCTCTCTGTGTGTGTGTGTGGGGGGGGGTTATTCATGTGAGTGTGATTACACACTAAAGCCCAAGGCATTAGGTCCCCTTGAGATAAAGTTAAGAGAAGTTGTGAGCCTCTTGATGTGGGTGGTATGAACCAAGCTGGGGTCCACTGTGAGAGCAGTATGCTCTCTTTATATACATATAATTTTTTAGCATTCCCACCATTGTCTCCCTCCCCTCTTCTCAATTATTCCCCAACTCCCCACACCAACCCAACCCTACCTGTTCCTTAGATAATGCCAAGGATTCCCAGGGAGAGTCAATGCAGTCTGGCATATCCAGTTGAAGTAAGACGAAGCCCCTCCACCTAGTATCAAGGCTGAGTCAATCTCAACAGAAGAATCTTATATGGACACCTGAACCCAGGCCCTGAGATGAGCATTCAGCTTCTGAGTATAATAATCAAGCAACTAAACCTACAAAACAAAGAAAAAATACTAAGAGTTGCAAAGGAAAAAGGCCAAGTTACCTATAGAGGCAGACCCATCAGGATAACACCTGACTATTCAATGGAAACAAGGATAGCAAGAAGGTCCTGGTCAGACATTTTATAGACACTAAAAATGCATGAATGCCAACCTAGACTACTGTACCCAGCAAAACTATCAATCAACATATATGGAGTAAACAGGATATTTCATGACATAACCAGATTTAAACAATAAATAACCACAAATCTGGCCCTACAAAAAGCCCTAGAGGGAAATCACCAATCTAAGAAAACCAGAAACACCCATGTAACCAAAAAAATTGATAAGCCCACAGAAGAAGGCCCCCCCACAGAAAGAGGAAATACAAGCTACTACCAAAAATGACAGGAAATATTAATCATTGGTCATTAATATCCCTTAATATCTATCAATGGACTCAATACACCTATGAAAAGAGACACCCTAGCATGATGGATACCAAAACAGAAACCATCCTTCTGCTGCATACAAGAAATACACCTCAACTTTAAGACAGACACAAGCTCAGAGTAAAGGGTTGGGAAAAGACTTTCCAATCAAATGGCCCTAAGAAACAAGCTGGTGAAACCATGCTAATATCTAACAAAATAGACTTTAAACTAAAATCAATAAAAAGAAGCCAGGAAGGTCACTACTTATTCATCTCAGGAAAAATGTACCAAAACAAAATTTCCATCCTGAATATCTATGCCCCTAACAAAAGGACACCCACATATGTAAAAGAAATACTATTAAAGCTTAAACCTCATGTCAAACCTCATACACTAATAGTGGGAGATGTTAATGTTAGTTTTTTACACGTGGCACGTGAATGAAATCTCAACACCGGGAGTACCACACAAGAGTTTATTACTGCAGCAGAGATAGGGGCAGAAGGGAGCAGAGAGAGAAGAAGGGGAAGGGGCGGGGGCTCGTGTGAGCACTTTCTTTAAAAGGGTGGGCGGGCCCATGTTTGCATCACCACACCCAGGGCCATGATTGACACTGTTGCATTCCAAGTGAATGCAAGCTTTGGAAATCCTTATAGTTAATACCCCACTTTCACCCTTAGATAGGTCAACCAGACAGAAACTCAACAGAGAAATAAGAGATCTAGCAGAAGTTATGACTCAAATGGACTAAGTAGATATATACCAAACCCTGCACCTAAACAAAAAGGAATATACATATTTCTCAGCACCCCATGGAACTTTCTCTAAAATTGACCACATACTAAGTCATAAAGCAAATATCAGCAGGTACAAATAAAGGGTATAACTTCTTGTACCATAACTTTAAAGCAGATCACCATGGTCTAAAGTTAGAGTTCAACAACATCAAAAAATCACAGAAACCCTACCAACTCGTGGAAACTAAACATCACTCAAAAGTTTGACCTCTGGGTCAAAGAAGAAATTAAGAAATCAAAGACTTCCTAGAATTTAACTAAAATAAATTCACAACATACTCAAAATTATGGGATACAATGAAAGCAGTCTTAAGAGGAAAATTCATAGCACTAGATGTCTATATGAAAAACCTAGAGAAATTCCACACTAGAGAACTAAAAGCACAGCTGTAAGCCCTAGAACAATTAGAAGCAAACTCACCTAGAAAAAATAGACGGCAGAAAATAATCAAACTTAGAGCTGAAATCAACACAATTGAAACAAAAAGAACAATACAAAAGTCAATGAATCAAAGAGCTGGTTCTTTGAGAAAGTCAACAAGACAGATAAACCTTTATACAAACTAACCAAAAAGCAGAGAGAGAAAGTATCCAAATTAACAATTCAGAAATGAAAAGGGGACATAACAACAGACTCCCCAGGAAATCCAGAGAATTATCAGGTCATACTTTGAAAATCTATACTCCACAAAATGGAAAACCTAGAAGAAATGGACAGTTTTCTGGACAGGTAGGTACCATTTACCAAAATTAAATCAATATCAGATTAAAGACCTAAACAGTCCTATAACACCAAAGGAAATTAAAGCTGTCATTAGAAGGCTCTCCAATAAAAAAAAAAAAAAAAGCCCAGATGGTTTCTGTGCAGATTTCTATCAAATATTCAAAGAAGAGTTAATACCAATAGTCCTCAAACTGTTCCATACAGTAGAGACTGAAGGAATATTGCCTAACTCTTTTTATGAGATCACAATAACCCGGATACACAAGCCACTCAAAGATGCAACAAAGAAAGAGAATTACAGACCAATTTCCTTCATGAACACTGATGCAAAAATGCACAACAAAATTCTTGCAAACTGAATCCAACAACACATAGAAAAGTTATTCACCATGATCAAGTAGGCTTCATCCTAGAAATGCAGAGAAAGTTCAACATATGGAAAACTGTAAATGTCATCTATCATATAAACAAATTGAAGGAAAAAAATCACATGATCGTCTCCTTAGATGCTGAAAAAGCCTTTGACAAAATCCAACACTCCTTTATGATAAAAGTCCTGAGGAGATCAGGAATACAGGGAAAATATCTCAATGTGATAAAGGTGATTTACAAAAATCCGATGGCTAACATCAAAGTAAATGGAGAAAAAGTCAAAGCAATTCAACTAAAATCAGGAACTCGATAAGGCTGTCCCCTTTCCCCTTATCTTTCAAAATAGTTCTTGAAATTTTAACTGAAGGAATAAGAGCACACAACGAGATTAAAAGGATACAAATTGGAAAAGAAAAAGTGAATCTATCTCTATTTGCAGATGATATGACTGTATACATAAGTGACTCACAAAATTCTACCAGGGAACTTCTACAGCTGATAAACACCTTCAGCAATGTATCAGGATACAAGATTAACTCAAAGAAATCTGTAGCCCTCTTATAAACTAAAGATAAAAGGGTTGAAAAAGAAATAAGGAAAACATCACCTTTTATAATAGCTGCAAATAGTGTTAAATACCTTGGTGTAACTATAACTAAAGAAGTATCAGATCTGTTTGACAAAAATTTTAAATCTCTGAAGAAAGAAATTGAAGAGAATATAAGAAAATGGAAAGATTTCCCATGTTCCTGGATAGGGAGGATCAACATAGTAAAAATGGCAATCTTACCAAAAGCAATTCCATGCAATTACCATCAAAATCCCAACGTAATTTTTTACAGACCTTGAAAGAGCAGTACTCAATTTTATTTGGAATAACAGTAAAGTCAGGATTGCCAAAGCAATTTTGCTCAACAAAAGAACCTCAGGAGGCATCACCATCCCCAATATCAAATTATACTCTAAAGCCACAGTAATAAAACCAGTTTGGTATTGGCATAAAAACAGACTTGTGGATCAATGGAATTGAATTGAAGACCCAGATGTTAACCCACACATCTGTGAACACTTGATTTTTGTCAAAGAGGTCAATAGTATTCAAAGGAAGAAAGATAGTATATTCACCAAATGGTGTTGGCATAACTGGATGGTAGTATGTCAATAAATGAAAATAGATCCAAACCTATCGCCTTGCACAAAACGTAAATCCAAGTGGACCAAAGACCTCAACATAAACCCAGCTACCCTGAACTTGATAGAAAAGAAAGTGGGAAATACCCTCCAACACATTGGCACAGGTGACCACTTCCTAAATATAACACCAGTAGAACAAACACTAAGAACACTAATCAATAAGTGGAACCTCCTGAAAGTGAGAAGCTTCTGTAAGGCCAAGGATACAGTACATAAGACAAAACAACAGCCTACAGAATGGGAAAAGATTTTTACCAACCCTACAAGTGACAGAGGATTATTCTCTAAAATATATAGAGAACTCAAGAAAATAGAACCCAAAACCCTTAATAATCCAATTTAAAAAAAAAATGGGGTTCAAAACTAAACCAGGAATTCTCAGCAGAAGAATTACAAATGGCTGAAAGGCACTTGAAAAAGTGCTCAACATTTTTAGCCATCAGAGAAATGCAAATTAAAATAATTTTGAGATACCACCTTACACCTGTCAGAATGGCTAGGATTAAAAACACAGATGACAGCCTATACTGGAGAGGATGCTGAACAAGGGGAACACTCCTCTGTTGTTGGTGGGAGTGTCAACTTGTTCAGCCACTCTGGAATGCAGTATTGTAGTTTCTCTGAAAACTAGAAATCAATCTCCCCAGGGATCCAGCAATACCACTATTGGGCATATATCCTAAAGATACACATTTGCACCTCAAAAGCATTATCTCAACAATGTTCATAGCAGCATTATTCATAATAGCAAGAGCCTGGAAACAACCTAGATGCCCCTCAACTGAAGAATGGATTAACAAGCTGTAGTACATTTACACAATGGTGTATTACTCAGCAGTAAGAAAAAAAAATGATATTCTAAAATTTGCAGGCAAATGGATGGATATGGAGAATATCCTCCTGAGTGAGGTATCACAATCTCAGGGAGAGAAGCAGGGGATGTACTCACTCAAGAGTGGACTTAAAAAAAATTAAGAGAGAGAGATGTCATTGTATACAAGAGCTCAAGGCTAGAACATAGCTAAATGACACAGTGCCTCACTTCTGCATTGATGGCCTCTGGCAGGGGTGTGGGTGAGGAAAGACTTGTTTTCATTAAGGGTCTGGCCACAGGGAGTTTAAATATGCTCCAGTAAGTAAATGAGCAGCATGAATGGGCTTTTTTTTGTAAATGGGGAAATCATAAGAGTGGGTATGAATCTGAGAGGTCTGATACCTGAGTTTGATGGAGTGCATGATGTAAAATCACCAAATAATAAATATAGAAATAAATAAATTTAAAAGAATTTAAAAGGATAAAAAGTAAATAGAATTTTAACATTGACTTTTTTTTTTTTTTTTTTAAAAAAAACACTTTTATTTATTTATTTATTTGCCTTGGTGCTTGCCTGGAACTGGAACTACAGACAGTTGTTAGCTGCCATGTGGGTGCTGGGAATTGAACCCGGGTCCTCTGGAAGAGCAGACGGTGCTCCTAACTGCTGAGCCATCTCTCCAGCCCCAACGTTGACTTTTTATAATGCTTTGAAATATAGATGAGAGTAGTCACTGAAAAAACAACAACAGCCTGGTGGGGGATCAAAGGAGACTATAAAAGGGAGGGAAGGTGGGAAAGAAAATTATGGGTGGAATATGCTTAAGATAAATAGCTGTTTATATAAAACTGTCCTTATATAATATGTACAATGACCATGCACAATAAAAACTTAAAATAAAAAAAGAAAAAAACAACAACAACCAAAAGAATCTCAGATGTCAGAAAGATACTTAAAAAATTCTTCAGCATTGTTAGCCATCAGGGAAATGTAACTCAAAACAACTCTGAGATACCATCTTATTCCTGTCAGAGTGGCTAAGATAAAAAACACTAATAACAGCCTATGCTGAATGGGATGTTAAGTAAGGGGATACTCCTCCATTGCTGGTGGGAATGTAAACTTGTACAGCCACTTTGGAAATCAGTATGGCAGTTTCTCAGAAAACTCGAATCAATCTACCTAAGGATTCAGCACTACCACTCTTGGGCATATAACCAAAGGATATACATTCTTACCACAAGGACATTTACTTGAGTGTGTTCATAGTAGCATTATTCATAATAGTCAGAACCTGGAAACAACCTAGATACTCTTCAACTGAAGAATGGATTTGAAAAATGTGGTACATCTACCCAATGGAGTACTACTTAGCAGTAATAAAAATGACATCCTAAAATTTGCAAGCAAATGGTTGCAACTAGAAAAAATCATCCTAATTGAAGTAATAGATTCAGAAAGATAAACATGGCATGTACTCACTCATAAGTAGATTTTAGGTGTAAAGCAAAGGATAACCAGGCTAGAATTCACAACTCCTGAGTATCTAGGTAACAAGGAGGACCATAAAAGTGACATTTATGGATCTCCCAGGGAAGAGAAAATAGATAAGATCTTCCGAGTAAATTGGGAGAAATGGGAGGGGTAAGTGTCAGTGGGAAGAGAATGTGAGGGAATGGAGAGATGAGTTGGAGGAGGGACAGAGAGGGAGAACAATAAAATAGATATCTTGATAGAGGAAGCCATTGTGAGGTTAGAGAGAAACCTGGTGCTAGGGAAATACCCAAGAACATACAAAGATGACCTCAGCCAAGACTCCAAGGAATAGTGGAGAGGATGCCTAAACTGGCCTTCCCTTGAAATCAAATTGATAACTACCCTAATTGTTATTATATAACCTTCATCTAGCAACTGATGGATGCAGATGTAGAAATTCACAGCTAAGTCAAGCTCTCATTCCAGTAGAAGAGAGGGAGGAGAGATTATATGAGCAAAGTTCAAGATCATGATGAGGAAATCCACGGAGACAGCTCACCTAAGCTATTGGGAACTCACTGACTCTGAATTGACAGCTGGGGAACCTGCATGGGTCTGAACTAGGCCCTCTGAATGTGGATGACAGTTGATTAGCGTGGGAAGTTTGTAGAGCATCTGGCAGTCAGACCAGAATTTATTCCTAGTGCATGAACTGGCTTCTCGGAGCCCCTTCCTCAGCAGTGTGCTCTCTTCACTGATGAACTGAGCCTTCTTCCCAGCTCCATTTTAAGTGTTTGTATCATTAATATGATACAAACATTGACTTTTAAATAAATGACCCTGCACATTAAAACTTTTATTTAGCATAAATTCAGTTTAGTTCATTGTATGACTGGAATTTTAAAACTAAAGGTCCTAGCTCTAACAGCCCCCACTGCTTAGCCTTAATGAAACATCAATAGAGAAAGGTAAAGTAAGATAAACTGAAACAGAAGACAAGAATAATGAAGTGCTAGGCAAGATGTTAACTGGCTGATCACTTCTGCATTTTAGATTCCTTAAGATGTTCCAAAGAAGGCTCTGTTGTTTAAAGAATAAGCTGGTTCCCAGGACACAGTTGTGTTTCAGAGGTCTTGTCATAGAAGACTACCATTATCTGAGGGTGTTAATGTTATCAAATTTGGGGTTCACAGTCCATGCCCCAAACCAGGCTTGGCCACTCTTCCTCATTAAGCCAATTAGAATAGTCAAAGTAATAGTGAAAACTGATTGCTCATGATTTATTTAATCAACAGTGCTATGTAAATAAAGTGCAGAAGTACAATTGACGTTAAAAGGATATCATGATAGAGCTAAAGAGATGACTCAATAGTTAAAAGCACTTGTTGCTCTTGCAGAGGGCTTGGGTTCAATACCCTGGTATGATCTCTAACTCCAGTTCTAATAAGTCCAATGTAGATAATTTTTGGATATTTTGACAATATTAATCCCACTAACCCATTAGCAGGGGAAGTCTTTCCATCTTCTCGTATCTTGTTCAATTTCTTTTTCAGAGTCTTACAGCTTTTATTGTATAAATCTTTCACTTCCTTGATTAAACTTATTCCAAGGAATTTTTTGAGGCTATTGTGAATGGTATTCTTCCTCTCCTCTTTTTTCTGAGTGTTTTGCATTTTCATATAAGAAAGCTACTGATTTTTGTTCATGTGTCAACTTGTATCCTGCTATTTTAGTGAGTGTTTGTTATAGGAATTTTCTGATAGAATATTCAGGGTCTTTCATATATAAAATAAACAAATATGAGTACTTTAACTCCTTTCCTTTTTATTTGTATTTAATTTATTGCCTTCACTTGTCTTATTGCTCTAGCTAAGACTTCAAGGACTATGTTGAACAGGCTCTGTCTTTATTTTGTTCCAGATTTTAGTGGAATGCTTTGGGGTTTTCTCAGTTTAGCAGGATGTTGCCTATGGGCCTGCTGTATATTTCCTTTATATTGAGATCCCTAGATCTAGTAGGATTTTTTACCATGAAGAGATTTAGGATTTTGTCAAAAGCCTTTTCTATATCTGATGAGACTTCTGTCTTTAAGTATATTTGTTTAGTGAACTACATTTATTGATTTACATATTTTGAGTCATTCCTGTATCTCTGAGGTAAAACTGATTTGATCATAGTGAATAATGTTTTGCTGTGTTCTTGAATTCAGTTTGCAAGTATTTTATTGAGATCTTTTGTATCAATGTTCATCAGAGACATTTGCCTATAATTTTCTTTTTTTCTCTTTATCTAGTTTTGTTTGGTATCAAGGTAATACTACCTTTGTGAGAAAATTTTGAAAGTGTTCCTCCATTCTGTGTTTTATAGAATATTTGAGAGGGACTGGTGTTAGTTCTCTTTTGAATATCTGGTAAAATTCTGTACTGAATTTATCTGGCCCTGAAATAGTTTTAGTTGGGAGATTTAAAAAACATTGTTTTAGCTGTACATGTGTGGGTCTGTGTGTGGATATGTGCCTGTGGGTACCCGTGCCAAGGATGCCAGAGATGTAATATGCCCCTGGAGATGACATTAGAGGTGGTTGTGATCTAACTAATAGGATTGCTGAGAACTGAATCTGGGTTCTCTGTGCTTTAACCATTGAGCAATCTCTCCAGATTCTGGTTAGAAGATTTTTAATTTCATATCTCCTAAGATGTTATAAATGTATTCATATTATTTATTTCATCTTGATTTAGCTATGTCTAGAAATCCACCCATTTCTTAGAGATTGTCCAGTTTCATGGAATTTAGACCTTTAAAGTATGTCCTTATGATGCTCTGAATTTCCTGAGCTTGTTGTAATCGCCCTTTTCATCTCTAATTTTATTAATTTGGATCTTCTTTCACCTTTTTTGGTTAATGTGGCTAGTGACTTGCTAATCTTATTAATCTTTTCAATGAACCAATTTTTTATTCTACTGATTTTTGTACTTTAAAAATGTCCATTTCAGCCTTGACTTTGATTTTCTTTCTCTATCTCCTTTGTTTTGAGTGTTATTTATTCTTGTTTTCCTAAGGCTTTATGGTTTATCATTAAGTTATTAATTTGAGAGCTCTAAAACTTTTTGATGTAGACAATTAGTGTTATAAACCTTCTAGGGTTTCTATCATTGTGTCCCTTAGGGTTTGGTATGCTATTTTTATTTTCATTCAATTTTAAGAAATTCCAAATCTCCTTTTTTATTTCATCTTTGACTCAGCTACCATTTAGGGGTGTGTTGTTTCTCTAAGTTCATGCACTGTCTGTACTTTCTATTGCTGTTGATATCTAGCTTTATTCCGTTGTATTCAGATAGATGTAATGCAGGGTATTATTTCAGTTTTTCTGTAAATTGCCAAACTGATCTGTTTTCTATAGGAAAGTGTCTGTACAAACTTCAAGTATGATCTACATATTTTTCTCTATGTAATAAGATCTATACTACCTTAATATATAAATGAAGCATTACCCTACTCTAGTGTCAAGTGTCTGAGTCTCAGTCAATCACTGGAAGACAACTGTTTAAGTCCAGTTAGAAGTGGTACACAGGAACTATGACCGACCAGATGTCTCTGTATCTCACTTGATTTTCTTCATGTTTCCCCCTTTTTCTCTGCCTTTAACATATCTTTCTCATGTGGTGGGACTATGTATTCTAATCGCTTTTGGGTCTACATTTTGTTGCTCAGATACAAAATCAAAAAGCAAATTAAAGATCTATGAAATTAGGTTGGGGAGCTGGCTCAGTCAGTTAAGCCAGCATGAGAATCAGCTTGAAGTGGAGACAGGCCATTCCTGGATTCCCAGGCCAGCAGGCTTAGCCTATTTAGGAAGTTTCAGGCCCATTGAGAGATCCTGCCCCCAAAATCAAGCTGGACTGCTCCTGACATGTAATGTCTGAGGCTGATCTTTGACCTCCACTTGTGCATACATTCTCACCTTCATTAACACACATATGAAAACATAAAAGATCTGTGAAACTAGGTTTGTTGTAATTTTCTCTCTTAAGACTGAGACTATTTCTACTGATCCATGCATGTTTTATCTGTATAAGAGGAGTTATACAGCTTAACTAGCTTCACAAAGATCATGGGCTCTGCTCTTACTATCTCAGGAGTGGCCAGTCCTGTTCATTTGGCTTTTTGTAGACTCCTTTTCTAATAACTTTGGAGTTCTACTTTGAGCCCTCTATTTCCCATGTCAGGGGGCACTCACTTTACAAGGATTCAGCCCTTTCCATGTAGCTGCCTAAATTATTAGTTTAGCCAATAGACACTTGTTGGGAACATGTTGTATGCCAGTCAGTTTTGAGCTGCTGGGATCCAGTAACGAATTAGACAGTGTTGTTTTCTGCTGTCACCAAGTCACAGGCTTATAGGAATGGAGTATTATAAAAATCCTGGTTCTTTGGCTCAGTTTTGCTTAAGACATAGAAGTGAAATCCATCTTCATGGGGTTTGTAGTGTGGCTCAATGGTAGAGTGCTGTCAGAAGAAGTTAGGATAAGAATATGAACATAGGCTCACAATTCCAAGTGGTATCAAGGTCAACCTAAATGTCCTGACAATGAAAGGTCTAGATTAATGCTTCCCTTTGCTGTGTATATGAAGGAGAAAATACTGTCAATGTTCAGTTAACACTTAAAGGGACACAAAGAGCATATAGTACCACCCACGGTTATGTTACTGAAGTTATTAGTGGACATTCCCTAGGTCTTGTCATAAAATGAAGAAGGCAAGAAGCTCTCCTCTTTAAGAATGCATAAACTTTAAGGAATGGTGTTTTTTTTTCCTTTTTAGAGTAGAATTTTTCATTTAATCTTTATTTCCAAAATGATTAGCATTGAGCATGTTGCCATGGGCATGCTCGCCAAGTGAGAACAATAAAGTTTCATCCCTTTCTGGAAGGTAATTTTGAAATTCCTGAACTTGAGATGTAGCCTTATGTGGCTGTTGTAGAAAATTATTTGTTTCTTTACTATATTTGTTTCCAAAGAGTATTCTAAATGTGTTTACTATACAGAACTGACAGGTACACATCAGCTGTGTCCTAATCCATGGCCTCACTATATATAGTCTGTAGTGTTACCATTCTATGAATCACCAATGCCCTTGCCAGTCATAAAACAGTAGACTCTTCTGTTTTGACTTTATGAAATACCCATGATGTTATTTAAAACATTTTGTGATGTCTGTGAAAGGAATTTCTATACCTGCTCAGTACTAAGAGTTGAACTCAGGGCCTCATATAGATTAAACATACACTCTACCATTGAGTTAAACTCTGAGTTCAGTAAACACTTTTTTCCCCAATGCAATGAAAACTTGCCTATCTAAACCTTATGGTGGAAAAGAGAAAAACAAAATAAACAAATTAAAAAAAAAACCAAGAGTTGAGTGGACAAGTAAACAATGTAACATCAGATAGGTGCTGTTAAGGAGATATCCAAGGTGTTGTCTATGTGTGTGCTTCCCAAGTACTGGGAGCAGAGGCATGGGATGAAAGGTGTGCACCACTACCTGACTCTCTTTGACCTTGAAATCACAGAGATCCAGATAGATCTCTGCCTCCTGAGTGCTAGGATTGAAGGTGTGTGTCATCACTGACTGACCTCTATGGCTAACTCTGTGGCTGGCTCTGTCCTCTGATCTTCAGGCAAGCTTTATTTACTTAGAGCCTACACAATATGTTACCACTTTTCCCTTTGTTTAGGGCATCATGGTCTTTGGAGAAGGGCACTATGAGGATGAGAACAGTGAGCTATCCAAGAGTGTTCTGCCACTGTGAGCATGCCCAAGGCATTGAGTCAGTGATGGGACTGGGTATGGAAGAGGAACTAGAATGCTTGGTACACCTTTGCCTCAGCCCCTGGGCATTTCTCCTGCTGTGTGTTATGTTCTTTTGTAATTTTTGCTTTTCAGGTTATGAATTTTTTTCCCCTCCAGAATCTGTCTCTGTATCCACCAGCAGGTATTACAGGTGTGCATCACTAGACCTGGTCTTTTTTTTTTTTTTTAATCTGGATAGTTTTATTTGGGCACTAGACATTATTTAAAAAAATTCTGATTATTTTTGTGTTATTTTGTTGGACTAGTTATAATTCACAGCATGTGATCTGGAGTGGACAAAAGAAGGAATATATGTGCTGAGAGAACGAAAGAGTCAGAAAACCTGAAAACAGTGGGAATAAACAAAACCCCATGTTTGTTTCTGTGTTTCTAAAACCCCAGAAACACAGAAGCCCATGGGAAATGACAGAAGACCTAATATTCATATTTTTGAGTGATGACAGGGGACAGGGAAAGAGCAGGTTGACTAAATATTACTTCTTTCATTGCTTTGGTAAACTAATTTTTAAAAAGTCTATTGGGAATGGGCTTGTTTTCCTGATTTCTTTCTCAGTTGTCCTTGGTATCTGGAAGCACTGTTGACTTGGTTATATTAATTTTGCAACTTTTGGTTTCCTCGAAGTACTTATCAGCTCTGTGAATTTTCTGAAGGAGTCTTCTTTCACTGTCCCTCCTCTCTTTGATCTCTGTGTGTGTTGTGAACCAGCTGGCTGTGTACACAGTAGGAGAAAGCCAAGGTCAAGATAACTCTGATAATTCTGAGTTTTTTTTTCCCCCAGTTCTGAAAGGCATGTGGGTGTTAAGGGAGCCTGGGACATGCTCTGATGCACAGTGGCCAGAGCCAATAGCTGCCTGTGGACACTGTTCTTGAAGACTCTGTACCCAGTCACTGGCTGTAGTGGCTGTTGACCTGGAGTAGCACTCTTGGGTGAAGATTCTGGAACCTGCCTTCAACTCTTGATGCATTCATCTAGTCATCAGCTCTGAACTGAGCCTGGATCGAACCTGGAGGCCATCAGTCCTGACTGAAGGTCCTGTTTTTGAGGCACCCAAGAGACCAGGAGCTGCACAGACCTCTGCTTCCTGGCTTCCAGCAATGGCATACATCAGGTAACCCTCTCTGCTTCCCCTGGGGATGTTAGAGTCTAAGATCCCACCAGGCACATGTAACAAGGTTTCTGGCCTGTTATGCCAGTAGTCCAGTCCCACAGACCTGCAGTCCCAAACTGACTAGCCTCAATGTCCAGACCTGCCTGCAGCTATATGCCCTTCTGTGATCCCCCAACCCCATTATCCACTGGGAGGCTCTAGGCTTTCCACGCCATATTGTGTAGATCAGCCAGTCAGTCATGTGCATGAATTTGTGACATGAGTGCTCACATTCCCTTTTCAAGTCTCTCTGCCCCAGGTCTTTCCTCTGCAGATCCCCCTCTGCTCTATACCGCTGAATCTGCACATTGACTACATGCACAACAGTGCAGTTGTGGGTGGCGAGAAGGTGCTTGGGTTGTGCCCTCCTAGGACCATGTGCATGGAGAGTCCCACCATTTTTGACTCTCTTATCTCAAGTGCCAAGCTTTATCGTTGTGGTATGTCCTAAGTTTTAGGTCTCATTGGGGAGGATTTGTGGAAGCCCTGCAGTTGAGGGATTTGGGTGTTCCTGGGAGAATACCTGTCTGTGGTGGGTGTTCTTTGCCACAGGCTTCTAGAAGGTTCTGGAGCAGCCTCTTAGTTGCTCTTGTCATTGTGTCTTTTTCTTGCAGCAAGTGTCTTTTCCGGAGGAGAATGATGGCCATCTTCCTGCTGCTTGTCTTGTCAGGTCTTGTTCCTTACTCTGAATTCAGATATAACACGTTGAAACTGTCTCCTGGCAGGTTAGTGTGAGCAGGGAGTGGGAGCTTTGTTTCTTTTCCTGGGGGAGAGTACAGAGAACAAATAGTGTGTCCAGCTAACAGAAGCCACACTGCCTCAGAAGTCTGCAGCAGCCTCTACATATCCCCTTTCTCTTTTCTCCCCAATCCAGGTTTAGCTGGTCTCATCTGACTCCTTTCCAGCTGAAGGGAAGATCTGTGGGACTCAGCACTAGAAACAATGCTCATGGTAAAGCATACTTCACCCTGGAAGGTCAAAAGTTCATGATAGTTGGAGGCTCCATTCATTATTTCCGAGTGCCCAGGGAGTATTGGGAGGACCGCTTGCTAAAGCTTCGGGCCTGTGGATTCAACACGGTCACCACGTGAGTAGCTTCCTTCCACCTGCATGACCTACATAGCCTCCAGGGCTTCTGTCAGGGTTGCAGGCTGGCAAAGTCAGGGTTCTGTTTTTAAGAGCACAGCATGAAGAAGCTCTAGACTAGCCATTTCCAGAGTGTCCTTTTACACTGTGTCCAGTTGCCCCTTAAATAGCATATACTTAGTTTGCTTTGTGATCAAAGTCTTGGACAAAGTTGATAGAGCATGGATGTTTTCTTAGCAAGAGTCATTGAGTCACTTAGCAGATATATATTTTAATACTTGTAATGATAGAAATGAGATCTTTTATTTATTTATTCTATGTATTTTTACATCATGTATCTTGATCCCACTCTCTTCCTGTCCCTTTGCATCTGCCCTGTGATCCTGCAAACTCCCCCTCCCAATAAAACAAAATTCAAGAGAAAAAAAGGAGGAAAATAAAATGAGTAAAATAATAAGGGAAAAAATTAAAATCTCATTATGGAAGCTGCAGTGTGATCCAAATCATGCATCTACCTCTTTGTCCATACATCTCTACTTGCAAGTGTTCATTACAAAGAGTCATTGGGCTCTAGTACATGTTCGATGCTGGACCCCCACTAGGACTCTTCCTGGGCATCCTGCTACACCTTTGTGTTGTGGAGATTCTGAAAATTTGAGTCTGTGAGTCTATGCTCCAGAAGATGGGTGGATGGGGGCCAAGTTGTAACCCTAGGTCTGGGCCTTGGCAGCTATAGATTTTGTCTACCAGAAGGGAAATTAGGATAGCTCTCCCATGTCATGGGAACAAAAAGATCTTAATCTGAAACTTCTACTCTTTATTTGTGTGTGTGTGTGTGTGTGTGTGTGTGTGTGTGTGTGTGTGTGTGTATACACGTGCGTCTGCATTTCTGTTTGTTTTTTTTTTATCCTCTGGCAGTCTCTTAAGTGAAGTGAATTTTGGTCACTTTTACCTTCCATTATATCCCAACTTCCCACTGAAACCCTTCTTTCCAAAAGAACCTTTTTCTCTTTTCATGTCTATTTTCACAGACTCAGTTTTGTTAGAGTTTCTTGCATGAACATAAATAGGAGGTTATTTCCTGAGGTTTAGTCAACTTATCAGTGACAGCACCACTAAAGGAAGTGATGTTCTTTCCCCTAGCCTATCTGTAGTCCCAAGGGTGTTCATAAATCTTCATCCTTCTGGGGTGAAATGTTGTCAGGTGCAGTCTTGTGAAGGTCTTTACAGGTGACAACAGCCCCAGTGACATCAAGGATGAATGGCTATGTCACATACAGAACAAGCCTTTTGCAACACGCCTCCCTGTCCTTAGGCTCTTCTAATTTTTTCACCTCCTCTTTGATGATGTTTCCTAAACCTTGGAGGGTTGACACAGACAGACACTGAGCACTATGGTACTCCTTCTTCACAGCCTTTTGACAATTGTGCTATTTGAAATGTCTTGGATGAAAGCCAAGAGCAGCATTAATCTCTGGATATAAACAGGAGTATTCAAATTTAACTTTATTATGTTTATAGTATATCTTCCAGTTTAGTGCTTGTATTGGATTCCTGAATGTGTAAATAAGTGGGTCTCTAATTCTTGTGCTTTCTCTTGGATTATCTTCCTTTCTTTTTCATTTGTTTGTCAGACCACCTTTGATGTGACAGCTTTTGCTTTATCATATTACATCTTATTTTGTTATATTTTATTATCTCTTAAGCGTCTGTTCTTATTAAGTGAGTGATGAAAGGGTTTGGGTAGTGATGGGAGCTGTGAGAGAACTGGGAGGGACAGAGGGAAGGGAAATTGTAATCAGGATAATTTATGTGAGAAGAATCTATTTTCAATAAAAGGAAAACAAACAAGCAAACAGAAACCCCAAACAAAACAAAACAGAGCGTATTTCCACTTAGCAAACTGCTAGTAGTTTTCCCTCTGTTGCCTAGGACCTCCCTAGCCAGCTGTCTAGGTAGCAGCAGGCATGAGTTACATCCTGTGAAGTAGGTCTAAATTCAATAGAAAGCAATTGGTTTCCCCCTTAATATGCATGCTATTATTGGGTCAATGGGTACAGCTTGCTGGGCTGGTCATTATTGGAACCTGCAGGTTTTCTAGGTAAGACTGTTAATAAGTTCCCTCCCTCTCTTTCTCCCTCCCTCCTTTCCTCCCTCCTTCCTTCCATTTTCTTCCCTCCTTCCTTTCTTTTGTTCTTCTTTTGGGTTTTCTACTTCTTGACTACACTTTTGAATTTTTAGAGAAGTCTGTTATTTGCATGGTTAACTCATGAAATTTCATTAAGAAACATCAATAGAAAATAAAAGTGATCTCGTGAAACTCAGTATCTAATTTATGGAGAGAGAAAAAGTGCAAAAAGTATCAGCAAAATGCAATGAGTATATGATGCTTTACATCTGTAATATATATTAATTGTATGAATGTGAGTATATTGAACTTGACATTGACTTCCTAATTCTTCACTGGTTGTCATGAGTTATACTATATTGAACAGCTTTTAAAAAAGAGAAGCCCTCAGTGCCATCCATCCTTCAGGACCACATGAATTCAGGACAACTTGAGCCTCAGAGAGATCCTTCCTTTCTGTGTACTTCACCACCCTTTGGCAACAGAACTTAGTCACGGAAACCAACTAAAGAAAATGTGAAGCCGAGAGGCAGTAAACTTAAGAATGGCCCATTTAATGTGCCAATAAGTTAGGCAGAAATAATTGAGTTTCTCTAGGTTTTGTAGTGCAGTTGAGAAAACCCTTGCACACACTAAGCAAGCAATCTTCTGCCAAATTACATTCCCGGCCTATAATTATAGGGTTTTATTAAGAGCTATTTGTGGCATCATATAATTTTCCCCACTCTTCTTTTGAAGTGGTGATTTGCATTGACAATTTTGCTGATACTCAGTCACCTTACAGTCATTGAATGAACTCTAGTTGTAAGATACACACAGGTAGACATGCATGCATCTACTGGTGGACTTGGTTTGGTAGTGGTTTATTATAAATATGTTTATCTATGGTTATAAGTGAAATTGATTTAAATTTTATGTGTGCTGTTGTCCAGTCATCATCTCAGTCTTTTAAGTAAGGTCACAGAGTGGATCTTTTTTCACTCATTGAAAATGATTTATACAAACTTATCTTCACAGTGAATTATTACAATTTACTTGTAAGATCCTGTGATGTCATCTGTGGCTATGGGGTAATGATGTGGGGACTTTTGGTGATTATGAAATCACGTCTTCTCTTTCTTCTGAATGTATCTCATTTGTCTATGTCTTTTTCTTATTCTTCTGTTTTAGGATTTACTCAGACTAAAGCTTTTTCATTTTTCTGTCCTCTACTTACAGCAGTTAGACATTTGTTGTACAGTTAAGGGCACTTTTCCTTTCTTAATCTCATCTTGTGCTTTGCAGTCTTTCTAAACAAATAGTTTGAAGCTTTTTTGTCATTTCTGTACTATTTGCTTTTCTGTTTCACAATTCGAGTGATACACAAATTTCCATGCTTATTTCATTTTGTTTAATATCTCCTTCCTTACACTTTCTTTTCTTTTGAGAACATACTGTTTTCAAATATATTTAATTTAAAATATTTCATGAATTTTGTGGTATTTTTCTTCTTGACCCACTAGCTATTTTGAGATGTGCTTTCTTTTACTTATATTCTTATTTATAATTTTTAGCTGTCATTTTCTAATTTTGTTGCAATATGAACTTTTTGAAATTTAATGAAATTAGTTTCATACTTACAATAGTCCCTATTGATATTATTCAGTTGTCTTTTTTCTAAACAGGATGCGTCGTCGTCCAGGTGTGGTATGGTAGTGTGCCTAGAGTTCCAACACACTGAAGGACTGAGGCAGGAGGACCATGAATTAGAAGCCATCTTGGGCTATATAGGGTATTGAAACGTAGTCTTAACACCCCCCAATATAAATTTGTTGATTATTGGGTTCTTTATGTATTATCAGAACTGCCATATGTGCACATTTGTGTACACTGTGTTATTTGTGTATGTGTATGCATGTGAACACAGACAATAAATAGTTCATGCATGGATGTCAGAAACAAGCTTGGGTGTCAGTCCTCATCTACCTTATTTGACACAGAGTATCTGTTGTCTTTTCATTGTGTGTGCCAGGATAACTGACCCATGTGTTTCTGGGAACTTCTCCGTCTCCTTCTCTCACCCTCTGTAGGACAATTGTGGTTAAAGATGCTTGAGCGACACATCTGGCTTTTATAGTCACACGTTCTGGAGATTTTCACTCAGGTCCTCACATTTACAGGACAAACGTTTGCGCACTGTGCTAGTTCCTCCTCTCAGAGTCTGAAGTTTAGTTATCTATTGTGCTCTATATCTATATCATTCTTTTGCTGTTTATCATCTTTTGTTTCTTACACATTTCATTCCTCTAACTCTGGCTTTGGAGCCGCTTTATCTATCTTGTAGCCAGTTTCTTTTTTACTCAATGCTCTGCTCTTAAGAGGATAGAAAATCATGATAGTGCATTTGCTGGATGAATGCTTCTTCCCCATTTTTATTTTGGGCCACATTTACTATCTGCAAATTCAGAACTGATTTGCCTGCTAGTAGCTGGAGGAGCAATTTTACCTTATCTGTATATTTTTTTATTTGTTCTATGCCTGTTCCTTAAAGTCACTTGTAAGTAGCATTTATAATTCTTATTGTTCTCAGACGTTATAACTATAAATGTTGCTGTGGATATTCTTTTCAGCAGACCAATGTTTTCATTTCTCCACTTAAATGCAGTCCATTATTGTGGAACACTTTTATCACTCCAAATCTCTCACTGCACAAAAACTGCATATTGCAAAAACAGAGTTTGTGGAAAACAGGGTATTAGGAGCCCTATACTTCAGACTGTGTTGTTGGCACACACAGAGTCACATAGTGTGAACAAAATACATGCCCTTTGATATGGGATACCTTTGGTCCTGTGACTATTGGCCCTAGTGGATTCTTTTTCCTAAGCTTGAGAGGTGAGCCTGTCCTTTATCTTATTGCTTGTAGAAACTATTTATTTGGCTATCTTATTTTAGTTAATTCTTGGTAATAATTGTTAAGAATTGTACATATCTTTTGTTGTTTTTTTTTCATTCTGTTTATAATGTTTGATAGTTATTTAAAAGAGTGGGGCTGTGGGAGAACATATACAAACCTATAAAAACCTAGGATAATTGCTATCATGAAACATAGATAATAGGGGAAAGATGGTTATGTCTTTGTAACAGAAGTTAATTTTCATTGGAAACTTCAATTTGATGCAGCACAGAGACACAGTAGGGTTTGGTGTGCTGTATGAATAAAGGGAAATGTGATGCTTACTGTACCTCTTTGTCCTCTCTTCTAGCTACATCCCATGGAACCTCCATGAACAAGAGATGGGAAAATTTGACTTCTCTGAGATCCTGGATCTGGAGTATGTGGTCATTCTGCTTTTGTGAGCTGACCCAAGGAAGTTTGCCTCTGGGGAGGAGGACACTTGATATTTAAGAGGATAACTCAGTGTGCTTCAGTTTTGAAGAAGTCTCATTTTTAGGAGACAGGATGTTGTCAGACTATAGAGGAGTCAATGCATTTGAGTTAGGATTGGGGTTTCCTCAAATTAGTAAGGCTGATGCTGGAAACCAAGCCTTTGTACCCAGTGTGAACAATTCCTCCAGCAGGCCTCTGGAAATGGTTGTGGTGTTGGGACTTAGAACAGACCCAGGTCACAGAACCTCTGGTCTCCTACCTGGTGCAGGGGTTCCCTGCTGTGTTGGACCAAGGAGAAACCATACCCCACCTCTGTTGGGAGAAGAAAGGAAGGGAGATGAGGATATCCTTACATCCTGTTGTGTCTGTGGACTCCCTCTATGCTCAGCCTCCCTTTGAGCCACCCAGAAAGGAGCTGACTTTGTTTCTCTTTCTAGGGCTTATGTTTTGTTGGCTGCAAGGATAGGGCTGTGGGTCATTCTTCGACCAGGGCCGTACATCTGTGCTGAGGTTGACCTAGGTGGGTTACCCAGGTGAGATATCCCAGAATCCAGTGCTGTGGCTTTACAATAAGTAAATTTTCAAGCCAGGGAGCATGACTGTTAATGTCACTGCTTATGTCCTGACTCTACATTTTCTGCCCTGACAGAGATGCCTGGAATGGGGTGAAGAAGTTTATGTTCTGCTGCCATCCTGGGTTGCAGAAGCAGACTTGAGATGTGGGTCCTGGGGCATTGGACATGTGGTCATGAGGCCAGTGCAAGGGCAGCTGTGGCAAGGCAGGGATCACCATCTTGTCACTTTGCAGAAAAGGCATAAGGGCCATCTGTGTTCTTTTCATGGGCTAGAAGAAAGGGACTCGAGGCTTGCAGAAAGATGGTGACAACTGAGCTTGTTCTAGAGACTTCAGATGTGCCTCTGGCAAAGGCAAGCCACCTTTCCACCTGCTAGGACCTCAGCTCCTTCTCTGTCCTCTTGCCTTCCTGGCTTGTTTTCTCATCACAATACCTTCCCTCAGCCAAATCAATAAAACGCAGGGTCCTTTTCTGTCATCCTTCTCAGTGATAGGGCACTGGCACTTCTAGGTTTTTCAATCAGATTAGCTCCAAAGTTCCACAGGTCAGAAAGCAAAACAAAGCCTTTCTTTAAGCTAAAAATCTTCTCCAACCAGGTGATGCATAGAAAAAGTCATGAGCTTAAGCAGTGGGAGTATTGGGGAGGCCAGTTATTCCATGAATGACTTAGGAGCCTGCCCCTCACCCTCCCCATTGACCTGCATAGGATGTTCATTGGCCTGGGAACCACTGTTTTGCTTGGAACCTTAGATCTTAGAGGAAAATGTGAGCCTGTGCCTGAGGAGTGAAGACTATGAATAGGACTAAAGTCTGCTGTCTATTCTACAGAGCTGAAGGAGAATGGAATTCTGGAAGCATGAAAAAAAAAATAAAGGCTAGCACTTGAAAATGTTGCCAGAATCAGTCCTTCAGCTTGATTTATCAGAGTTGGGAATGTCTAAGGTGCCTTGAGATAGTGATAGCCTCATTCCTCCATTGACTCACACATTGCTGGAGTCCTTGAGAATATTATGAAATGCTCATATGCTACAGATCACTTGAGCACCTTGAGTATGCCAATGCTATGGTTGTTAGGTGAACAGAAAGACGTCCAGCTATAGGTGGATCTGAGCAGAGACACTTGCTGGGCTCAGCTGGCGAGACCCATCTTTTTTTCTGCTTCCTGTTTCACATACTAATGTTTTACCCCTTGTTCCTAGCTGGCTTCTACGCAACCCTAACTCACGACTGAGATCAACCCACCGGAGCTTTGTTAAGGCTGTTGATAGGTATTTTGATCATCTGATTCCAAGATTACTTCCTCTCCAGGTAAAGATGTTCCTCCTTATATTTATCAGAAAGAACAGTGTGGTTACAGGAAATGAAAGCTGAGATGAAGTACCCTTCAGATGCACTTTATTAGCACGGCTAGAGAATCTGGGACTGAAATTAGAAGAATAATGACATCATAGCACAGGCAGCATGATGTCCTCTTGGGAGAGTCTTCAGTTCCAAAGGACAGGGGGAGTTTATAATTCTTACAGACATTATTGTTTTGTAGACTCTGGGGTGAGCTCTGTTCTAAGTGATCTAACTTGACCTAGTACTATATGTGAGGAATCACAAAGCAGGAAAACACTAGATAAAAGTAAGAATATAGCTCAGATTGCCACAACATGCTTTATAAATTTTCTGTCTCAGAGAGCTGCAAGGGAACTTGGCTTGATTTCTGAGGGGTGGGGCTGCTAGAAGATCTGTGACCTAACAGCATTCACTTTAGAGAAATACTGTGGCACACCATCGAGTAGGTCATTCTCAGTCTCTCTGGGATATTAAACTGACTTTCTTGCAAGTTATATGTAGACCCTCAGTTTAAGCATAGACTACTTCATTGGTCCTTGTGGCTTTGCCCTGGAGCTTCTAAAAAGTCATCACATGATACAGGCATCACACAAAAGGTTGTTCCTATTTTCTGTATGTACCTGCTATTGGCTAAGCTTACTGTCAGTTTGCCGACAATGAATACTCTACTCTGATGTGAGATCTATTTCTGTATTCTGTGAATACACTTTATTACCATTTGTTAATACAAAAGCTGTTTTGGCTTATGGCAAGATTGCTTAGAGGCAGACAAGAAATCCAAGCAAAGATAAAGAATGGTGGAGTCAAACATGCTGCAAGCCAACATGTTTGTAAGCAAGATGTAATGGAACACAGGGAAAGCCAAAAAACACGTGGCAATACATAGATTAATAAAAATGGATTGAATTAAGTTGTAAGGGCTAGTTGATAATGAGCATGAACCATAGGCAAAACAGTTTATAATTAATATAAGCCTTCAAGTAATTATTATATAAGAGGCTGCAGGACTGCAGGTGGAAGGGATTCCTCTAGACTTCTGCCCAGATGGGTCAGAAAGTGTCTAGATACATTATCCCTTTTGTTTTAACTAGTTATTTTTGGAGAAAAAAATAAAAATTATGGTAAATTTAATTCTTCCCATGCTGCCCTAGAGTAACTTAGTTGCCTTTTTTAGGGGACAACCACTTTTAACCATATATTTATATAACCTCCCCCAAAATTTCAGCATACAAAAGTGTATGTATGCATGTTCTTTTAATACAAAGCATAGAACTTCTTGAAGCTGATGACAAGAAGCAGATGACTAATGGAGCCAGCCTTTTAATTTTTTCTTGGATATTGATAGCATCCAGTTAGTCCTTATTGAAAAGAGTTTCTGTGCATCCTCCATGGTGATGGGATAATGAAAATCAGTTGGTTTAGAGGGAATAGAGGAAGGTACATAAAAGATAGGGGCTATGTGAAGTACCTGATCACGGAGGTGAGGAAAAGGAATGGAGGGGGTTCTTTCTAAGGTAGGAAGAAGAGAGAGGAAGCATATGGGGTGGATTGGGTGGAAAGGTAGATAGGGTAGATGTGGAAGTGAGTTTGTAGGATTGGGAGCTCATAACTAATGAATATGAAAAACCAAAAGAAAATTGTGAGTCCCGTATCCACAAAGTGTTATGGAAGGTAGAACACCTTAGGAGCTTACATGCCTAAATATAAATGAAGGTGCAAGTCTCCAACAGACCTGAGAGAAAGCACCATTTAAGTTCTGGTATCTTTGTTAGCAGTTCCAGACTCTAGGCTTTTGCTCTAAGAGTAGGTTGTTTTTCAACCATTATTTGTTTGCTTCCCAGTACCACCACGGTGGCCCTGTTATTGCTATTCAAGTAGAGAATGAATATGGTTCATATAATGTGGATCCAAACTACATGGAGTACATTAAGAAGGTAAGTAAGAACAATTTCTTTGCACCCATATTTTTATGACTTCTTCCTAATTTTGTGCCTTTCTAAACTGCATACCTGATTTCCAGTCTCATGCGTGTTATATTATGTGACTTTTCTGGGACAGATGTGAGCAGTCCATTAGGAAACTAATGATAGAATGAAGAAATGATGTCATCTAAGTCTAGCTTAATGAATCAGTGAACTTATTGGGGTTACTTACAGGAGCATGAGTGATCCAAAGATAGCTACATCACTGAAAAGCCTCTATAACAGCACTATCTTTGGAACTTTTGGCATGATTTTCAGATAATTTGGCGATTGTAGTCTTCACTCTACAGCAGTTATCAACTGATTGTGTAACCCTGGGGACCAGCCTTGTGAATCTACTCTACAGCAGTTATTAACTGATTGTGTAACCCTGGGGACCAGCCTTGTGAATCTTCTGTGTCAGGAGCTTTCTGATCATTGTAAATGTTTACCTCCTTGGCTTTACTTTCTGAGTTTTATGAGCATCCTTCTTCCACCCAGGAGGTAATATTTAAATTTGGAAGAAGTAAATACTGATGATCTCCATCATTAACATGTGAAAATCAAGTTTAAATTTTTCTAAATTAGTCACATAATCATGTTCAATCAAGATAAATATGAATAGCTTTGTTATTAGACAAAATGTTGTATTAGGAATCATTGCTCTAAGGACCATCTTTAAAACATCAAAATTTGGTACTCCCATTCAAAATCCAGCATGACTTGCAGCTTTTTAGTTCGTAGTATTTATTATTTGGTTTGGAGTCGTCTTGGGGTGGTGATTATTTACAGTAATGCTCGTGTCCTTTCTTGTAGCTTAGATCTCTCCTTGTTCTTGACTTCCCTTACTTGAGGAATACAGGAAGCTCCAGTCTCAACTTGACTCTATCCTTAGGCACAAAGCATGTTACAACTTCCAGGTTCTAACCTGACACTATTAGACGTGGTGTGCCTCCTTGGCTCTGCCAACAAAGCAACTAGGAACCCATATCCTGAACTCAGTCATTGGTGTTCAGCTAGTATTATTTTTTCTTGATTTTTTTAATATTACAGGGCTGGGTAGATGGTGCATGCCTGTAATCTCAGCACTTGGGAGGCAGAGGCAGGAAGAACAAGAGCTGAAGAGGATCCTCTGATATAGCAAGCAAGTTCAAGGGCAGCTTCAGTTACAGGAAGCCCTATCTTAAATAACAATAGCAGCAACGGTTACCGCTTAACTTCATTCCCAGGATGATATGTGCTATATGAAATAATAGGTGCACAGGGAAGAGCCTATGCTTTCTGAGCCCTCAGTCTGATTTCCAGGATACAAGCAGCGTTTTCAGAATATAGCTCCTCCTTCCTACAGACACAGAAGCATTTCCTGTTTCTGCAGATAGAATCCACATAGAACTCAAGCTTTGTTAAGTTTATTTGTACTTAGGACCCAACAAAGTCAGTTGCTCCCTTATAGTGCTGTGGAGTTTAAGAACACTGAGAGAGACTACTAGATAAAACTTAAATTTAAAAAATTTAAAGCAAGTTTATTTATGACGACATTATGGCAACAGCCTCTTTTGCCAGTCTGGAAACTGCTGCAAGAGGGGGAAACAGACAGGGGTGGAGTTTTTAAAGGCACAAACTAACCCTGGGGATTTTCTGCTGTGTGAACCATTTATCTTTTTACCCACTCTGAGCACACAGCAGATAGGAAAGATTTCAAAAGCATCATGAGAATCTGGTTCATTTTGCTGGATCACAATTACACAACAAAGGGGAGGGGGTCTGTTTTGGGAAATAAGCCAAGTGGCTCTGAGATCAGGGTCCTCTTTAGATTGCTGTCAAGACTCAACTGCTGATGGGGATGACCTGATTAGGGTTCAGACGCCCTGTGTTCAACAGTGTTTAGGCTAAGAATAAGGTTCTCCTGACTCCTAGGTTTGTCTTTTTGTACACACCAACTCAGTTTGAAATGGAGTTAGTTTTTAACCATTACAATAGCACAAATGTCTTCTGTCTTTTTTCTCCTTGTAATTTTTATATTTTCATAGTATGGTCATTGAGAAACTCAGCTTTCATTTACCATGAGTGTCAAGGCCCACAGCCCTCCATTGCATTAGTGCCGCAGTTGGAACCAAACTTAGCTGATCCTAAATTTAGCAACAATTTCCTCATTTTCTAAGGTGCAGATGGTCACTCTGCCTTCAAGCCTTTCTGTGGGAACCAACTTCTCATTTCTGTAACAGACACCTAACATACAATCTAAGTAGTCATATGCATGCATGAAAAAAATCACAATGAAACATATTGTTCTCTATGATCGATACATGACAATTAAAAAGTAAAAGATACCTGAAACAAGTAATGTACAAGTACATTGTATATTATATTAGCTCATAGAGTTGCAATTCTAGTTCATGATTAGCTGTAATTCTCATTAGCTGTAATGAGAACTTATTGAAAGATTGTGCATATCATCACAGAAGTTCCAGGCAGAATCAAAGTACTTCTTGCCTGATATGGTAGTGCAAAGAAAGAGAAAGGAGCTGAATCACCACTGACGCCTTTCAGAACACACTTCCGATGACCTAAAGACCTACTCTTAGGCCCACTGTCTGAAATGTCTATCATCTCCCACTAGCATCATGCTGAAGACTAATTCTTTGCCATATGAACCTTTGGAAGCCATTTCACATACCTGTTTTATAGTTCACATGTTCTTCATCTGAGCCAAACTGTCTTTATTATCTAATTTCCTAATCTCTTTTTTGAGGAACAAAAAATATTGGATTCACAATCTTTATTTTTTCCAACAGGCCTTGATAAAAAGAGGAATTGTAGAATTCCTCTTGACTTCAGATAATGTCAAAGGAATTAAAATGGGCTCTGTCAAAGGAGGTAAGCTTTACAGTCACTTTATAGGACAACCAAGTCTCTTAGCCAGCCAATATAAATTGTAAACAAGTATCTGAGAGAACTAGATGTATTTCTGATTCTGTTTCCCATGTCTGCTGAGATTGATCCCAGAGAACCGATATGATACAAAATAAGGTTCAACATCAATGCTCAGAGTTCAAATACCACATTTGTCATTATTTTTCCTCTTTGAACAGAGCATTGATGGAGCTCTTCATCCTGAGCATATCTTTTAGTTTTTAAAATAATTCTATAGGTAGAAATCTAGGTTAGTGCAGGACATGGCTCAGAGTCTTGCTCATCCCCACCAGTAGAGACAGTCACATAGGGAGCTACTGGGTGAGTATAAACAAAACACACTGCAGCTGAAGCTTCAGTCCTGGCATCACATGGTCTTAGACTCAGCATAGATGCTTAGCAGATGCCAAAGAATTCAGTAGAATCATCAAGTGATAATAATATGAGAAAATGCCAAGAGCACTTGTGGATGGGTCCATGGAAAATAATGAGGTATCTTTAGTGCAGACTAGCAGCCATTGTGGATTGCTTCCTTCTTCTTTCTGGTAGCTATGCTCTATATTGCTATGCTCTGGAAAGTGCTGGGTCAGAAGCTTCCATGCAGCTTCCTGGTGTGTTATTGAGTGGCCTTGGTCCAGCTAAACATTCGAAGTGTGATTACATTTACCTAGCCTTATCAACAAAGATAATATAGGATCATGTATGATAGAGTAACAGCTAGGACAGTCTATTATGCTTCACAAAGTATGTTACAAACAGTATCTTGTTATCTTTTCTACTCATCCCTTGTCACAATGTTTCAGAGACACCTCTCTTTCTCTCTAGCATTAACTACTATCAACATTGCATCATTTGTGACGAATTCTTTTATTAAGCTTCTTCAAATGCAGGTAAGATTTTCTAGCAATGCAGAGTTTTGTGTGTCTTCCCTCAAGATTTTGCTACCTATGCAATTGTTAGAGAATACAGGAAGTATTCTAAAGATAGTCTTGGTAAGTTCAAAACCTCTTGGTAGAAACTTTCTTCTACCATCTCCACTCATGAAGCATGCCAGTGAGATTACTTTAGAAAGCGTGAGGGGCTTATGTCAGATGAGAAGTACATGTGATTACAGGGAATAAATGGTGTCTTTCCTCCCAGTGGACATGGTTAGGAAATGGGTCATCACTGGTGCTTATTCTCACCTGCTGATGATTTTACTAAAATATTAGGATTCTTTGTTGGTTGCTAACAACCCAAGAGAAATATTGGTGGTAGAAAATGGGTATATTCAGAGCTGCCTTAAAGAATGTAAACTTTTTTGTCTCAAACATTCATTGTAAGGGACCAAGATGTCTCAGTTAGGGCTTCTGTTGCTGCCAGGGAACACTATGACCAAGACAACTTGGGGAGGAAAGGGTTTATTTCAGCTTGCACTTCCAGATGACAGCGCATTATTGAAGGAAATCAAGGTAGAAACTCAAAGCAGGAACCAGGAGGCAGGTGCTGATGCAGAGGTCATGGGTGAGCATTACCTATTGACTTATTCTCCATGGCTTGTTGATCCTGCTTTCTTTTTCTCAAAACTTTTAGTTTATTCATTGTAGTCTTCATATCATGTATCTCAGTCTCATGCGTCTTCCTATCTCTTTCAATCTGCCCTTGAAACCTCCCCCAATGATAAAATGTAAGGGAAAGGAAAGAAGAAAGAAAAAGAAAAATCTCATCATAGAAACCATATTGTGATATATAGTGAGTCACACAGTATACTCATTAGTCCATACCTATTTACTTGCAAGTGTTCATTGCAATGAGTCATTGGTCTGGTTTGAGGCCTCTGGTTTCTGCTACACCATCAATACTGGGACTTCTCTTGGGTATTTTGCTGTTTTTCTGTATCATGGATATACTTCAGCTTTGGATCTGCAGGACCAACACCTTCACATGCTCCAGCAGATCATAGACAGGGTGGATATTGGGGTGGCCAACTCATAACCCTTGTTCTTGGTGTGGGTGGATTGCTACGTTGGTCAGCCTGACAACTCTTTCCTGTCCTCACCACCAGGGTAGCTCTCCAGCACTACCCAAGCTAGTTTACCCTATACAGCAAGGAGCAAGGGGCAGGCAGGGCTAGTTCTGCTTTTACAGCTTCAGGGCTGGCTCATCTATACACACACCACCCGGGCCGGCTCTACTGTGTTACCCAGGTAAGGTGCGGGAGCCACTCTCTGCAGTGCTGTGGTTGGTGAGGTGCAAGGACTGCTCTCCCTCTCTCATGACCTCAGGACCAGAACTCTCACCTACTGCAGGCAGTGAGGGGTTTTGGGAGGAGGGCACCTCTCCCTCACCAATGCCACTGTATGACAGGTGAAAGGTAGGGCCAGATCTCGCCAAATACTGTTCATACAAATACAGTTTGATGAACTAGATAACACTAAGCTAAAGATTACCAAATATCTCATATCTAAATATGCCCATGATGAATGTAATCTTTAGGATCTTTGGAAGTCTTTACTCACCTTAGGTGACTTCAAAAACAAAGGATTGCTTCTTACTACCTTTAATACAGTTTGGTACTCCAAACCTGGAAAGAATTTCATTGAGCAAGATTTAATTATTGTAGCTGTTCCCTTTGTTTTAGAAGGCTTATTTCACCAGCCGGAAACCTAGTATGTCCCCAGTTATTTTTGTCAACCAGTATCTTTTCTTTTGTTCTAACAGTGTTAGTACCTGATGAGACAGAAGCCCCACAGCAGACATTCTCAGGAAATTCCAAAGTCTTCAGCTAAAATTTTACCAACAATAGCCAAACAATTTTTAATATAACTTTTATTAATTATTTGAGAATTTCATACATGGATAGGAAGTGTTTTGATGGCATTCACTGCTCTTACACCTACCCCGCCCGACTCCTCCCAGATCTGTCCTGAACTCAAACCCTTCTGATATTATGTCACCCCTCCTTTTAAGTAAACTATGGAATCCAATTTGTGCTGAATACTCAGTGGTTGGTAGTGGGGCCATGCCCTTGATCAACCTCCTAGAGATAGTACCCTTAAAGAAACAGGCCTCTTCTCTCCCCAGTAGTCATAAACTGTCGGCCTCTCAGGTAGAGTGGGGGCTTGTGAGCCCCTCTGCCCTCTGGGATGGACTACTGACTGACTTGCTCTAGTGCATGCAGGTCTTGTGCAGGCAAACAAGGAGAACTTTTAAATCCTGAGGTGATATAGTCCAGGAGTAATAGGAGCCTTTGATGTTGGATTCTTGTATTTAAAAGCAAATAATAATCTGGCTTTGTTTTCACATGGGCTGTGAAAGCAAACAAAACAACCAAAACCAACATTGAAAAAAAATGAAAATACCCTAAAACAAACAAACAAAACCCAAATTAAATACAACTAAAAGCAGATCACCAAATGCACACACACACACACACACACACACACACACTCACACACACACACACAAATTCCATCCAAGAGAAAAAGAGAAACAAACCCTGAAATAACCCTGAAAGACCAAAATTGAAAACCATCCATTATTTTCCCATATAACAGTTACTGAAGGTTTGACATGGTGGAGTGAATATATTATACACTATGTTTATTGTTCTCAAACTGTGAAAAACAAAACTTGTATTCGTTTATATTTCTTAGAAATGAATTGGGGCATTAGAGGGCAACTGTCAATGCCAGATTAGTTCACAGTAGGGAATTCTGCAATACTGTCAGAATTCTTTCCAAAGCCTCTTATTTGGGGAGCTACTCCTTCCTCTGAGATCCAGTAATTATCAATTATCATTTTAAATTTAGACTTTCCTAGTTGTGTATTTGACCCCTATTTGGGTCCCCTTCTATCCACATTGTTTTTTAAGTTTATTTATTTATTTATTTATTTATTAGTTTTATACAGCACCCACATTTCTCCCTCCCTCCTCTTCTCCCACTCAAACCCCAGCTTTCCCTCACCCACACTCACCCACTCCTCAGAGATGGGAAGGTCTCCCATGGGGAGTCAACTAATTCTGGCACATCAAGTTGAGGAAAGACCAAGCCTCTCCCCCTGTATCAAGGCTGAGCAAGGTATCTCTCTATAGGGAATGGGCTCCAAAAGCCAATTTATGCACTAGGGATAAATTCTGGTCCCATTGCCAGAGGCCTCACAAACGGCTACATGTCCATATGGGCTTCCTTCCTCCTAGGTCTCAGGGGCAAAAGTTCCACAGCTGTCTTCTCAGAGAGAGCAAGCAGCATTTGTAAGCATATGGCTTTTATAATTGGGACCTGCAGGTGAATTCACTGTCGTTTTTTAGAGAGAATGCCATTGGAGAACTTAATTTTTATCATAAATTGTGTTCCATAACAGAATTGGGCATTCTAGCATGTAGAGGAGATGATATTTTAAATATGGTTTAGTCCAATCTCCAAGTTGACAACCACAGGTTGGAGGAAAGGTCTGTTGCATTTCCCTGGTTATTTCTGATTTTCTGTTGTTTTGAACTATTGTGTATTGGGACCAGTATAATTAGATCCCAGGTTCAAGTAAAAAGTTATAATTTGATGGAGTTCCCACTGTTGGTTTTACTGAGGGCTTCTGTGGGAACTTTGAATTGACTCTGAAATATTAGGGGAACACCTAGGCCCTTCTGTGAGTCATTTTCTAATTCACTGCTTTGTCTGTTCACGTGGTTGTGAACTTTTCTTTCTCTTGCTTCATTCACTTAATTTTCAGTCTGTTTGTTTCCGGCATCCTTCTTCTTTGGAATATGCACATTGACCAGACATCCTGTTTCCCACATTGGCTCAGCCATTTTTTTTCCTTTCCTCATATTCTTTGTTATTGAATTCTCTTGCATTATATCTGTTGAAAGCAATACTTACAACCTGAGGTACTCCTCTAACCATGTCTAACTCTTTGTGACTTCTGTGAATACCAGGGACACTTTGTCCTATAAAGGTACTTCCCACCATCTTTACATTCCCTGGATCAGCATCAATGTGCCTTCAATACAGTTGAAATGTTTCTGTTCTTTTTTTTATTTTTTTTTCAATTCTGAAGGGTTCTTATACACTTTTTAAAAATTCTATTTCACTTAAACTTATATTCACCAGTCACTGGCTTAGCCCTTCCAGAATGCATTGCTTAATATGTTAGGCATTATCCTGATACCAGCATTCCAATTAGATTCTTCTAAAGTGTAGCCTCTAGCATCAAATGTCTCTACAGCATTTTCTTGGTGGGGTTGCTGTGTTTCTCCCTAACCTTAGCTTCTTGTTACTAATGTTTTTTTCCAGTTTGTAGAATATTTCAAAGAGCTTGGGTATGGTGGTAAACAATAAAATGGACACACAAGTCAGCCATTTTTTTTCCTGTGAATTATTTGTATGATTGGTGTTTTTCTAGTTTAACATATCTGGAAATGAGAATTGACTGTATGTTTAGAAACATCTTGCTGCTTTCTTCTTCTCATTTAATCCTCTGACTTGGTACTACGTTAAAGAGTATTGCCTTGCCTCAAAATAGGATGCTTCCTATCGGGACTGAGTACTTTGTTTTCTTTTTTTTTTTCTTATAAAGAAAAACATTTAATTGGGATGGATTACAGTTTATTATCATCATGGTAGGACATGGAGACATGCAGGAAGACAAGGTGCTGGAGAAGGAGTTGACAGTTCTACATCTTGATCCACACTTCAATGAGAGGTGAACTGTAACACTAGGCGTAACTAAATCATAGGGGACTTCAAAGCCCACCCCCACAGTGACACACTTTCTCCAACAAGGCCACACCTACTCCAACAAGGCTACATCTTCTAATGTCATTTCTTTTGAGGGCCATTTTTTTTCAAAGCAGCAGTATCTATAATGAGTTTTTCTTATTTAGAATTCTACTTTCTCTCATTCTCTAATATACCTTAAAGAAGAAGGCTAGCAATTCTTTCAGTGAGACCTTGTCTTTAGACTGCAAGTGGTCCTCAATTTTATTGCTTTTGGTGGTTTTTGTACACCCTCTCTCTGCTCCTCTGTTGTTCTGGTTTACCTGCCTAAGTGGCCTGGTGATTATCTTTAAAGAGTGTGGGTTCTTGGTCAACAGTTCATTCCTGACTTGTGTGTACTGTTTGTCTATTCCCATCTTACCACAGTTGGGAATAGAGCCTCAAGGGGAAGCACATTAGTGAAATAGTATTACCCCTAATATCAAAGAGTAGTTATTTATATTCCTGATACTAATTTGCCTTTAGTTCATCTTTTCCTGCCTGTCCATTTGTTATAAAGACCTGTAGTATGAAGTTTCTGGCCCATCTGGCCTAGCAGATGCAGACCCAAAGAAGTCACACAAAGGCTTATATTAATGACAAACTGTTTGGCTTATAGCTTAGAATAATTACCAACTAGCTCTTACAACTTAGCCTATTTTTATTAATCTGGGTATTTAATCCTCTGACTAGGTACTACATTAAAGAATATTGTCTTGCCTCAAAATAGGATGCATTCTATTGAGACTGAGTACTTTGTTTTCAAGAGAAAACACATTTGCCTACATTTCAAATTACAGGAGTGATTCCATTAATGGGAACTGTACTGTGGATCCAACACTAACTGAGGTGGATTTGGAGAGTTAGAACACAGTAACCCCAAACCACACCAAATCAAACCTATACATAAAACCAGCTCATTATTTCTCACTTTCTGCCAGGGACAGGTCTTTCATACCTGTCAGAAGCCTCAGTTTGGCTTCTTTCCCAGAATCCTTATTAATAAGCAAGAGCATGAAAAGCTTACATCTCCACCTACAGGAGGTGATTAATCCCATTTACTTAACCTTTGACAAAATGATTCTAATTAAGAAATAATATGACGGGGCTGGAGAGATGGCTCGGTGGTTAGGAGCACTGACTGCTTCTAGAGGACTGAGGTTCAATTTCCAGCACCCACATGGCAGCTCACAACTGTCTGTAGTTCCAGTTCCCAGTTCAGGCAAACACCAAGGCAAATAAATAAATAAAAGTTTTTTGTTTTGTTTTTTTTTAAAAAAAGAAAGAAATGATATGACCATTTAAAGATCCTTTAGGCAGCCATCACTCCCAGGAATCTAACACAAAAACTGGCTGACTCCATGTTTTGATAATATGTCACTCTTTCTCAGTCAGAGACCCATAAGGTAATTTGCCCTGTTAGTGAAGTTGTGGCTACAAGTATTCCTGGTACTGAAACTGAACCTAGGAAACACATCCTAGGAAACAAGTTATAAGAAGAAAAAGACAAATAACTAAACCAAACACAAGAATATTTTTCATAGAAATATATTTTCCTGGGGCTTGCTGCTCTCTGCTTTTTATCTTATACGAGCAGTGCATCCTTGTGACATCTAAAACCTCTGTCCAAACCTCATACAGTGACATGCCAGCTCTGGCCAGGTCATACTGCAGAGTGACCTGAGCAAGGTCAGATGGCGGCTAAAGCCTCAAACATGGAAGTAAAGAGTCCAGTGTGGTTGTACCTATGCCAGACAGACATCCAAATAAATCCAAATTAAAAATTCCTCTTCCTTCCACCAATGAGTTATCTGTTGGCAGCCAATCAATGAGCTGGAAAGAAAGAATCCTGGGATATAATGGTCTTCCAGGAGACTCTAGGATATCCTGGAACCTGGGCTACATGGCTGTCTGTGGGTGAGCAGTTGCATCTCTTCTCTCCTGATGGGAACAGAGAGGAGTCACACGACTTGCACTCTTTGTCCTGTTTAATGCCATCAAAGCTTCAGCAGAATGTGAGGGGTTTCACTGCTCCATATGCTACTGGAAAATTAGCAGATGGAGAATTGTGGGGGGAAATGGGTTGACTCAAGTTTTGGCATGAGGAATATGGGGCAGTCTTCCTTTAAATCTTTGTCTTCAGGGAGAGAGGGCCAGGTGTTATGGGACTTTATGAAGCAGTGGGTAGAAAATTTCCAGCTAGGCAGAGACATTTTCAGGGTTCAGTCTCCCCCTCACCTTCTCCTGTGCGAGTCATGCCAGGCAAGACTTTTCTCTCTTTTTTTATTATTATGAGTAAAGTCTCATTTTATATCCATGTATCCCCTTGTTCAAACTCCCTTCCCCCTCCAGCTCCTCTCAGTCACTCTCTTTTCTCCTCATCTCCTTATCTCCTCCCTAGAAAGGGCAGGAAGTCCCAAGGTCCCAAAGTGGCTTAGTTCAGCATCTACTCTAGGCAGATCCACTTTCCTCACCTCAAGATCAAGACTGAGTCAGATGTTCCTCTGGAGGGAATGGGCTCCAAGGTGCCAGTCCAAGGTGCTTCAGATCCCAAGCTATTCAGTGGTTGTGGTTTGCAGTTTGGGTGTGCTTTGCTTTTTGTTTAAAGTTCACTAAGGACTGAGTACATCTGCTGCAAGTCTTTTCTCTTGAGTGTGACTCAACTCTTTCTTGAAAGTCAAATTTGCATCTGACCTAGAAGTCATACACACATGTTAAAGGATGGGGCATTAAAAGATTGTGAGGAGGATGAAGAGGAAGGCCATAGTACCTGGGTCCTCCTCCTCCTCCATTAACATACCCCAGGATGTCAGAAAAGAAGCTAAGCCCTGCTTCCTGACAATGTCCTCAAATAGCCTCTGAATATTAGTTCATAAGTATCTTGAGGAAGGAAGTTTTTTTTGTTGTTGCTTTTTGTTTTCTTATGATTTCAGAGGCGTCAGCCCTGGCTTGTTTTGCTCCATGTTCTTGGCCAGAGCATCAGAACACAAAGGATACAGACGGTGATATAGGATGGGGCCTAAGGAAAAATTATCCCAAAGACTTCCTTCTTTCAACTAGGAATGCCTGCCTCCAAAATTTCCCAGAAACTCCCAAAACAGTCCTACCAGTTGGAAACCAAACATTTAATGTATGAGTGTGGGGTGAAGCAGTTCATATTCAAACCATGTGAGTTGCTAACATTCGATAGTCATGCTTGCACCAGGAACTGTATGTACTAGGTGTTTACCATTTCCCACCTCTCCCAGGTGAATGCAGTAGGTAGTGTCATTGTCCCACACTTTATGAAGAAATCAGGACACAAAGGGACGTAAAACTTCATTCACAGAGCTGGGATCTGATAGTCACAAAGAAGCGCTGTGGATTCAAGTAGACTCTTTTCAGCAAGTCTCACTGAGTCAGAGGCCACCTGAAAAGCACTGTTCTTGCTCGAGTCAAATGAAGCCACACAGGAAAGGGAGAGTGTTTTATGTAGTGGCATTCCATGGTGTCACTGTAAGGCGCCTCCTGCATCTTCTCTCAAGCATTCCAGCAAACTACCATCATGGTCTTGTTTATTTTAATTCTAGTTTTCATGGAGGAAAGCACACAGGACACTCCCGAGTCAATGACTTTGTGACATCTTTGTCTCTATTTTTTAAAGTTAGATTAGCCTCTGTCCTGAGGTTTTCTGAAAAATAATTCTTGTTCCACAAGTCTCTGGATTGTATTTGCTTTTTTACCTAAATATTTTTTCTAGGTTAAAACTTACATTATTGTGCAGATAATTTTTCTCTTCATACAAGCCCTTATTAATATTAACTTTCTATATTTAAATCACAGTAATTTTGCTATAATGTATTTCCATTGAATTCAAAACATTTAAATACTTTCTCTTGAGACTTTTTTATTCCATGTTTAAAATATGTTGCTAAAGTTTTAAATCTTTAGGGATTTCCCAGTCATTTTTAATGTTTTTTACAGTGTGTATATGTGTGTGTTTGTATGTGTGGGTATGTATATGTATGTGTGTGTTGGTGTGTGTGTGTGTGTGTGTCTGTGTGTGTGAGAGAGAGAGAGAGAGAGAGAGAAATTGGTGTGAAGACAAAACTTTAATATATTTGGCCTAAGAGCAGGGCTTGCTAGTAAGATATTCATTTTTAATTTTTTATTTTACATACTAACAGTTTCTCTTCTCTCCTCTCCTCCTGTTCCCACCCCTTACCTCCCTTCTATCCCCTCATCCACCTTCATCCCCACTCAGAAAGTTTAAAGCTTTCCATGGGAGCAAACAAAGCATGGCATATCAAGTTAAGGCAAGATCAGCTCCTCCCCGCTCCATCAAGGTTGCACAAGGCATCCCATAGGGAATAGTCTCCAAAAAGTCAGCTCATCCACCCGGGGACAGGTTCCACTCCCAGTGCCAGGGCCCCCACAAACAGACCAAGCTACATAACTGTCACCCACATGCAGTGAGCTTACGTCAGTCCCATGCAGGGCTCCTAACTGTCAGTCAAGAGCCTGTGAGCTCTTACAAGCTCAGGTGAGTTGTCTCTGTGTGTTTCCCCTTAAGGATCTTGACATGCTTGCCTCATATTATTTCCCCACCCTCTCTTCAACTGGAACTTGGCTCAGTGCTTGACTGTGAATCTCTGTATCTGCTTCCATCAGTTGCTGGATGAAGGCTCTATAGGGTGGTCATCCATCTGATTACAGGAGAAAGCCAGTTCAGGTACTCTCTCCACTATTACTAGGAGTCTTAGCTGGGGTCCACATAGTGGATTCCTGGGAGTTTCCCTGGCACCAGGTTTCTACCTAACTCCACAAAGGCTCCCTCTATCAAGATACCTCTTTTTTTACTCTCCTTCTCTGGTCCTCCCTCAACTTGGTCATCTGAATCCCTAATGTTTTCATGTCCCCATCCTCTTCTTTCTACCCTTCCCCACCCCCAGTTTACTCAGGAGATTTCATCTATGTCCCCTTCCCTGGGTGATCCATGGGTCCCTCTTAGGGTCATTCTTGTTACTTAGCTTCCCTTATCCCCTTGTTCATATAGTCTCCTCCCCCACTATCAGCTAGACCAGGGACTCAGCCCAATGCTCAGCCATGTATCCCTACCTCTGCCTCTATTCATTGTTGGATGTAAGTTCTGTGATGGCACTTAGGGTGGTTATTTATTTGATTATGGGGGAAGTCCTGTTTAGGCAACAGCTTTGCTATTGGTTGGAGACCTAGGCAGGGACATCCTGTGAATTCTTGGAGGTCTCCCTAGCACCTGGTCTTTTACCAACCCCATATTTACTTTCTCTATTAAGATCTCCATCTCTTTTTTTCTCTCCCTCCTTGTTGTTTCTCTCTCTTGATCATCTCCTCTCATAATTTGTTCCCACCTCTTCTTGGTTGCAATCTCTTATGCTCCCAGTTAGCTAGGAAGATCTTCTGTGTTTTCTCTTTCTAGGGGTCTCCCTGGATGTTTCTCTTAAGTTCCTTTAGATTTCAAGCTGTTCAGTGGTTGTGGTTTGGGGCTAGGGTGTTCTTAACTTTTTTTAAGTGCAATAATGAGTGAGTACATACCCCGCTTTTCTTTCTGGGTTTGTGATATCTCCTTCCTCAGGAGGATATTCTTCAAATCTATCTATTTGGCTGTGAATTTAAGGATATCATTTTTTTTCTTACTGATTAGTATTATTCCATTGTGTAGATATACCACGGTTTGTTAATCTATTCTTAGTTGAGGGGCATCTGGTTTGTTTCCAGGTTCTTACTATTACGAATAATGCTGCTATGAACATAGTTGAGATAATGCTTTTGGGGAGTGAATGTGCATCCTTAGGGTATATGCCCAATAGTGGTATTGTTGGATCCTTGGGGAGATTGATTTCAAGTTTTATGAGAAACCACTATACTGCATTCCAGAGTAGCTGAGCAAGTTGACACTCCCAGCAACAATTCAGGAGAGTTCCACTTGCAACCCAACCTCTCCAGCATAGGCTGTCACCTGTGTTTTTATCTTAGCCATTCTGACAGGTGTAAGGTGGTATCTCAAGTTGTTTTGATTTGCATTTCTCTGGTACTAAAGACGTTGAGCACTTTTTTATGTGCCTTTCAGCTATTCGTAATTCTGCTGACAATCTTCTTTTTAGTTCTGAACCCCATTTTTTGATTGGATTATTCAAGATTTTGGGCTCTAGTTTCTTGAGTTCTCTATATATTTTAGATATAAGTCCTTTGTCACTTGTAGGGTTGGTAAAAATCTTTTCCCATTCTGGAGGCTGTCATTTTGTCTGATTGACTGTGTCCTTGGCTTTACAGAAACTTTTCAGTTTCAGGAGGTCCCACTTATTGATTGTTGTTCTTAGTGTCTGTGCTACTGGTGTTATATTTAGGAAATGGTCACCTGTGTCAATGCGTTGGAGGGTATTTTCTACTTTCTTTTCTATCAAGTTCAGTGTGGCTGGGTTTATGTTGAGGTCTTTGGTCCACTTGGATTTACATTTTGTGCAAGGTAATAGGTTTGAATCTATTTTCATTTTTTGACACACTACCATTCAGTTATGTCAACACCATTTGGTGAAGATACTATCTTTCTTCCTTTGAATATTTTTGACCTCTTTGTCAAAAATCAAGTGTTCATAGGTGTGTGGGATAATGTCTGGATTCTCAGTTCAATTCCATTGATCCACAAGTCTATTTTTATGCCAGTATCAGGCTGTTTTTATTACTGGAGCTCTATAGTGTAACTTGAATTCAGGGATGGTGATGCCTCCTGAGGTTCTTTGGTTGAGCAGAATTGTTTTGGCAATCATGGCTTTCCTGTTATTCCAAATGAACTTGAGAATTGTTCTTTCAAGGTTTGAAAAATATTGTTTTGAGCTTTTGATGAAGATTGCATTGAATCTGTAGATTGCTTTTGCTAAGATTTCGATTTTTACTACGTTGATCCTACCTATTCAGGAGCATGGGATATCCATGTTGATCCTACCTATTCCATTTTCTGATATCCTCTTCAATTTCTTTCTTCAGTGATTTAAAGTTTTTGTCAAACATATCTGATACTTCTTTAGTTAGAGTTACACCAAGGTATTTAATACTATTTCCATCTATTATAAAGAGTGATGTTTCCCTTATTTCTTTTTCAACCCCTTTATCCTTAGTGTAGAAGAAGCCTATTGATTTTTTTTTTTTTTTTTTAGTTAATCTTGTATCCTGCTAAATTGCTGAGTTCTCTGGTAGAATTTTGCAGGTCACTTATGTATCATCTGCAAATAGAGATAGTTTTACTTCTTTTCTAATTTGTATCCCCTTCATTTCCTTCCATTTTCTTATTGTTTTAGCTTAAACTTTAAGAACTATATTGAATAGATAAAGGGAGAGGCAATAGCCTTGTCTAGTTCCTGATTTTAGTTGGATTGCTTTGAGGTGTTTCCCCATTTAGTTTGTTGTTGGCTGTTGGCTTCTTGTAAATCACCTTTGTTCTATTTAGGTATTTTCTCTGTATTCCTGATCCCTCCAGGACTTTTTCCATAAAAAGTGTTATGTGTTAGATTTTGTCAAAGGCTTTTTCAGCATCTAAGGAGATGATCATGTGGTTTTTCTTTCAGTTTGTTTACATTATGGATGACATTTACAATTTTTCATATGTTGAACCATCTCTGTATCTCTGGGATGAAGTCTACTAGATCTTGGTGGATGACTTTTTTTTTTTAAAATATGTTCTTGGATTTGATTTGCTACAATTTTATTGAATATTTTTGCATCAATGTTCATGAGGGAGATTGATCTGGAATTCTCTTTCTTTGTTGCATCCTTGAGTGGCCTGGTTATCAGTGTGATTGTAGCCTCATAAAAAGAGTTTGACAATGTTCCTCCAGTTTCTACTGTATGGAACAGTTTGTTGAGTATTGGTATTAGTTCTTCTTTCAATGTCTAGTAGAATTCTGCACTGAAACCATCTGGTCCTGGACTTTTTTTTTTTAATTTGGGAGACTTTTAATAACAGGTTCAATTTCCTTTGGGGTTGTAGGTCTTTTAAAGTTGTTAATCTGCTATTGATTTAATTTTGGTAAGTGGCACCTGTTCAGAAAGCTGTCTATTTCTTTTGTGTTTTCAATTTTAGTAGAATATAGATTTTCAAAGTATGACATGATAATTCTCTGAATTTCCAGGGTGTCTTTTGTTTTGTCCCCCTTTTCATTTCTGATTCTGCTAATTTGGATTCTCTCTCTCTCTCTCTCTCTCTCTCTCTCTCTCTCTCTCTCTCTCTCTCTCTGCCTTTTCGTTAGTTTGGATAAGAGTTTATCTATCTTGTTGACTTTCTCAAAGAATCAACATTTTGATTTGTATTGTGAGATGGTAGTTATCACTGTGGGATTGTTACATAGAACTATTTATTTAAAATGCTTTACCAGTGCCTGGTAAATATTAAAAATTCAATACTTTTAGTCATTTTGATGTGTTAGCAATTATTTTATAATCATAAAAATGTATAATCCATAAAGATAAGACTATTAAAATCTTTATATAATAGTTTATTAGAAAAAAACACAAATAAGTACTGTTAGTAAAACAGTTAGGGGCTGAAGATTTGGTTCAGTGGTTAAAAGCACTGACTGTTCTTCCAGAGGTTCTTTCAATTCTCAGCAAGCACATGGTGTCTCATAGCCATCCACAATGGGATCTGATACCCTCTTCTGGCTTGCAGGTATATATGCAGATAGAGCACAGCATACATAAAATAAATAAATCTTTAAAAAGAAATAAAAATTACATGAGTATTAGAGAGTTTATTTCTAAATAGGAAAATGTCTGCATTGGGGGAAAGATGAAGAATCATTGCAGATGTTCTCTGTCATTATACTCTGTTCTGCTTTATTTTCCTTTGTTATACTTAGCATTTGATTTGCTTTCTTTCTAGAATGATCAACCCATTATGGTTATGGAATACTGGACTGGCTGGTATGACACATGGGGGAATAAACATTGTGTTAAAAGAACAAAGGGTAAGTGAATCATAGATTTTTTACTCTAAGTTAGGAATCATTATGGATCATTCACACAGCTTTCTCTTTATTGACATGCCTGTGCAGACATAAATATCCATCTAATCTTTGCTATTACAAGGCCAGCCCATGTTCTGAAGATAACGTTGTGAGTGCAAACTGTATGATATTTACCCTATAGCAATCCTACGATTGATAGCTAGAAATCCAGACACTACTGGACAGTCCATATTTCTCAGGATGTTTACTGCAACAAAACAGGTACAGTGAGAGAACTAAGCAGGAAATAGTTCTCTTCAGTTAGGGAGGGCAGATGTGAAAATATCCTTGAGAGTTCTCCAAAAAAGGTTCTGGACCATTTGCATGATGTCTTACTCATCTTTAGAAAGGATAATTCTTTGGCATCATCAACAAAGTGGCAATAATTACTAATGACCCACGAGCAGTGGGAGATGAAAACCTGGATCCTGGAGCCAAAGAACAAAACTTTAATCCCAGCACTTCAACACTATTTTTACTATTTGAGGCAGAATTTTTTCACTTCTAGTTTGAAATGGCTGTCTCCCCCCTAAATGGGAATTATTTAACCTAGGTGCCCATCAGTAGGTGAATGGATCAAAAGCATGTGGTAAAAACACACAATGGAGCATTATTCAGTCATAAAAGAAAGAAATCCTGCCATCTGAAGCAGGAGGGATGGAACTGGGTTCTCTGGGTTAAGTGAGCTTACCTAGTAGTTAAAGTATACTTTATACTTTATTTGTGAAAAATTTAAAAAATGTTGATTTCCTAGAAGAGTGGAATGTAATAGTGGTTATTCTAGAGTGAGGAGGATGTGGGAGGAAGAAAGGAGGAAGTGCAGTGGGGACTCCAGAGTGTAGCCCTGGCTTACCAGGACAACTATTTGGTAAAACAATCTGTCAGAAGTTTATAACGACCAAAAGAAGATGGTTATAAAAGACCCAGCATAAGATGAACAGTGACTAATGATACAATCACACTTCTTATCTCGGTTTAATTATTGTGCCTTGTACACATATGAATTTATTATTAAGTCACCCATAAAGGCATACAAAGACTACATCTCAATAAAATAAGACAGAAAAAGTGCTTTTATCAAAAGCAAAGAATGAGAAAAGGAGAATTTAGGAATTTTAAAAGATTTAATGCTTCCACTCTGAATAATTCTTAACAATTTCCATTTACTTAGCAAAAGTCAGTTTCCATGAAGCTATTTTAATATTGCTGTAAGAAAACTCCATATAATAAAATGGGACAATTACTTAAATATTTGTAAGCTTTGAACTACAAGACAGAAAAAAAATCCTCCAACCAAGGAATACATGACTACCATAACAATTAAAAATCATATAAAGATAACACTGGTGTCTCTCCCAAACGTGGCCCCCATCACCAGCCACATCAATAATCATGTGATCACTTGTGTCTGGGGCATGGGGTCACGATTGTTACACATAGTTTTTCGTCAGTTAATTTACTCATAATTCCTGCGATGATGTGGGAATTAAAGCCTTCATTTGATTTGTAGCAAGACAGAATCCAGGGAAAGAGAAAAAGCCACGTGTGACTTTGTAAACAAACATCAAAGAACATAAACAGAGCCAAGGCCCATGCTAAACTGCCATCTTCCTGCTTCCTGTGGCAGCCACAGGGAAGAGGAGCCCACTGTTTAACACGATGGCAAAATGGAATTTTCTGTGTCCAAAATTATAAATAGCCATGGGAACACTACAGTGATTTGGTGCTTTTAGCTCAACACCTCTAAAGACATTATTCTGGGAAGGAATGAATGAAAATATACTAGTTATGTATAAATAACTTTAAAATCTAGATATTTATATGATAAGAGTTTTAGGCTATCACTTAATATATGCAGTTTGGGTTTATTTATTCATTTGTTTATTTAGTTATTTATTTATACCAAAGCTATAGTCGGGGGGGGGGTGGAATCTTTTTTAAAAGAAAGTGTTGTAAGCACTTGCTCTTCAAGAGTGGTTCTGGATGGTTCTGCCCTCTTGTTGGTAAAACAGATGAAGGCTGGGTTGCAGTGGGTGGAGCTTAAAATGACAGTTTCCACCTAAGGTCTCTGTCTCCCTTTTGTTTTCATCTCCCCAACAGAAATTCAGCATGCTGTGTCTAGATTTATCAAATATGGCATCTCCTTCAACATGTATATGTTCCACGGAGGAACCAACTTTGGTTTCATAAATGGAGCTAGCTATGAGCACCTGAGAGTTGTGACGAGCTATGGCAAGTGTTGATGGTGGGCTCCTACAGCTTTGGGGAGGAGACTCCACAACTATGTTCTTGTATCATGAGGTTTCAGCATGCAGTCTTTGCTGAGCACTGAGGCCTTTTGCCTGCTTCCCTTTATCCTTTGATAGGTATGCTGCTCAGCCAGCTGTCATTCTAGCAGGTAGATTCCTGGCACCTAATGTTCTGCTTGTTTTTGTGCACTGACCCCATTGTTCTCCGTTCCAGCAAGGCAGGACTAGGGTACCAGGTAGAAGAGACAGAGTATGTGTTAGATAGTAAAAGGGCGGGGTGAGCCCATAATTCCAGATAGGATTTGGGGGATGTTAGTTTTTTGCACGTGGCGCATGAATGGAAGCTCAACACCGGGAATACCACACTAGAGCATCAGGCAGAGGTGCTGGCGGAAGGGAGCAGAGAAAGAGAGAGAGGGAGGGGACTTGTGTGAGCATTTTCTTTAAGAGAGTGGGTGGGCCTATGTTTACATAGCCACACCCAGGGGCATAGTTGCAACTCTGTTACATTCCAGGTGAATGCAGGCCTTGGAATGCTTACAGGGGGTGTTTCCCAGGTTGACATTTCGGTCTGATATAGAATGTGACTGAGACAGAGGATGTGTGTTTCTTGTATCTCAACTTTGATAAATCTGTGTTGTCACATGCTCCCATGCTAAAGCAGGGCATGCTATGGAAAACTGATTGGCCCAACCAAGGTTTTCTGTCTTGTAGACTATGATGCTGTCCTGACCGAGGCTGGAGATTACACATACAAGTATTTCAAGCTTCGGAAAATGTTTGCCTCTGCTACAGGTATTTAGCTCCATAGTGTTGGTGGGGGGATATCAGTCTAATGTCTATAGTATGTGGAGGATCATAGGGAGAAGTCTTTTCTTTTGGGCAGGGGATGGGGGTGGGGGGGTTGTAGAAGCTTATGAGCTCTTGGGAGGACAATCTTACATCGACTTTCAGTTTTCCCACATAAAAGCTAGATGAGCTTTATGAGCATTTCTAAATCTTTAACCTTCCTTACTGAAATATTAAAACAAGAAGGCTGAATTTCTATGTGTTGAGGGTCAAGTCATTTTCTGTTTGCAGAGCTTCAGTATTATGTGTCACTTAGTAACCACATATGCAGAAAAAACATTTTTTTTATTTTAACTAAATACATCCAATTAGCTGTCTAATGTGAGAACAGAGGTACAAAACCAGCATTGTAAAAAAAAAAATGTAACAGAGATTTCTACTGGTCTTTTTTCTCTGTCTCCAGTTACACCAGGTACACATGTTTACTAGGTGTATGTGTCCACAAAGAATTAATGCTTCCTAGATATGTGTCTCTACCAGATCTCAATTACCTTCCTCAGAGAAGCATGTCTTCAGATGACACTCATTGTTTTCTGTCTCACTATATGGAGGTTACAAGTCATGAGAAAGCTTGGAGAAAGGAACTCCATTTTAGTCACTTTGTGCTGTGACTCATTCTCATTGCAACAGGTTTTCTGCCTCAGTTGCCTAACCTTACTCCCAAGACTGTGTACCCCTCTGTGGCCCTGTTCTTCTACTTACCATTGTTTGACATCCTACCATACTTAAATGAGGTGAGAAGTGCTTGGGCACTAGCAGGGGCAGGGATGGAGGGTGGGACCATGGAGAAACAGAAGAGACAGATGTGGGGCTCAGGGGAGATATTCCATCAAGGAACTTTTTTAGGGGGCGGATCTTGAAATTACTTTGTGACATTGTATGTAAATCTGGAATTATTGGTCAGGGACCACTTGTTCCTTCAGAGAAGATGTTAAGAAATTGATGAAATGGCATGAGAATACAGGCATAACAGGATATTTTATCTCATAGCAGATCTTACTTCCAGCTTAGATGATCCACTTGCTAATGCTATTATAGGGTTCACAGAAGGAAAATCTCTTAGCTACAAATCTTCATCACCCATTAGTTAAGCTTTTTTTTTTTTTTTTTTTAAATGCTGTGTGTTTTCTTTCCCTCTAAATGAGAGAAACCTGTCTTATCTGTAGAGACCAAATTCTTGAATTTATATTGACTTCACTCTACTGTTGCTATCTAAGACAAGAGGCAGTGACCAGTAAATGGTCCATGTAAGTCAATCTTTGATGAGTTGAAAATTTATCTTTCATCTTCAATTATTTTTCAATTTATTTATTCTGCTGATTAATTTTTATGATTATAGTTGTTATGCAGTTTTTACAATGCCATATTACTCTAAATTTTTTGGACAGTGAATGTGTTATCTTAGAAGCATTGTCATACAAGAAATCCTCAAGGACCATTGTGTGTTCCAACAAATAATGACAGGAGTCTTAAGAGGAGAATCATGGCTTCTCATCATTTTGTCTTCTGCTCCTGCCCTGTTTTCATCCTAGCCTGTCATGTTATACACTCCAGTCTCCATGGAGAATCTTCCAATAAACAATGGTAGTGGTCAGCCATTTGGATTGGTCCTCTACGAGACTTCCATCTGCTCTGGAGGCCAGCTCCATGCTTCAGTTTATGATTCAGCACAGGTGGGCAGCAGCAGGGATCTCTGCTGGTATGTACCCTACCTCAGCCACTGAGGAATGCCCTTACAGATTCACTTCACTGCTTGCTAATATTTATTCTATCAATATGACAGAATCACAGAAAACTTAGAGCCAAGTCAAATAGACTTTATTATTTGTTTTGATATAACACACAGTTTACTAGGGAGTCTTGTTCAGCATCTAGTCATTGAGCACTGAAGTTAGTACCTTTCTCTTTCTTATGGTCACTTTCTACCTAACGCTCTGGCCTTCAGGTAGGTGTATTAATCAATTTGATACCACTTTTCTGTCATAGGTGTTTTTAAATGACACAAATATAGGATATTTGGACAATAATATTAATGATCTGGATATTCCTGAAATTCAGGTAAGTAACTCCACAGTACAGGTAGTACCCTTGACTGCTCCTTGAAAGGCAGCCTGGGTCTAGGGCTTGGTTGCCACCTTCCCACTGGGCTTCTTACAAAAATCTGTAGCAGAAAGTGTGTAGGGCTGCAGTCTTAAGGCATCTTCTAAGCTTTGGTGGTCTAAGGACCTATAGGATAAATTAGTTAGAAAGAGTAGAAGTTCTCCTGTGGTCTGATTTAACCCCCAGCACCTTTTGAGATCACTTATCAAAGGTAGAATGAAAGATTCTTTCTGCTTGTCCTAACAGAAACAGTAATAAAGAAAGAGCAGATTGAGTATGGGCTAGGAGCTTGTGTGGTGTAGTGTGGTGTGGTGTGGTGTGGTGTGGTGTGGTGTGGTGCATGTGTGAAGGGGGGGAGGAAGGGGATGAATTGGGGGAAAGGAATGTGCTAATGAGCTCTGGACAGATATTTTGTTTCCACTAACTGTTTACCTAAGCAGGGCTGTCATCTTCTAAGGATCCTGGTTGAGAATCAAGGCCGCATCAATTTTTCAGGACAAATGCAATATGAGCAGAAAGGTAGGATTTGGTGTTGAGAAACAAGTATAACTTCTCTTCATTTACCTGAAGCTTAATGCTGTGGCTGTTTTGGGAGTTGGGAAGACAGAAATGATCCCCTGAGAAATGGGCTACTTCAGTCCTAGGTGTGATGATGTTACTTCATGCCCTTCCTCTGTTCTGCCCTTTCTTGTTATCCATGACAGGAAAGCAGAATAGTTATGTTGGATGCTTGCTCATCTTAGATCAGGACTCAGTCTTCTCTTATGAAAAATCCCTATACTAAGTAAGAAACATTTTTTAGGAATGTGGAAGCATGCAACAGGAAATTTTAAGTAACAATAGGTCAGTGCAGTATTTGTTCTCTTGGCTGTATTCTTATTTCTCTGTCCCAAACCTTGGAGAATATCCAGCCCCTGTTGCTAGTCTCTTCTCTGTCTCCCACTCTCAGGATTAAATGAAGATATTAGCATCAACAACATTTTGCTGAGGAATTTCACCATCTATTCTCTGGACATGAAGATGTATTTCTTCAAGAGGTATGTTCCTCTCTATCCCCAATGCATACTGGAGATCTGATAGGTTATAAACTCTTCCTCTGCTTATGAGATGTCCAACAGACATCTGAAAGGATGTACTGAAGTTATCAGATGCTCCACTTCAGCACTGGAAAAGAATAGGAGTTCCAATTGCCAGTCCAATACTTCCAGTTCAACACGTAGATGGAATCCTGGTCTCTATGGGAGAAGGCCGAGTCAGTATTGGAAAGAAATCTGGGAAGTTTTCCTTAGCCTCATCTTTGATCCCTTCTCCAGGCTTCGCTCTGCCACCTGGAAGCTTGCCCCAAAGTATTACGTAGGCCCTGCCTTCTACTGGGGGACCTTGAAGGCTGACTCTTCTCCCAAGGATACCTTCCTGGACCTATCAGTAAGTAAGCCTCCTCTGATGTTCTATACATGTATAATCTTTTAAGATTGGTTTTATTTTCAAATTATGTATATGTATGTTTATATACGTATATGTGAATGTGTGTAGCCTCTCCTGGAGGCTAGGAGGAGTCATAACGTTTAGAATTAGAGTTATAAGCAGTTGTGATCTGTCTGACACGTCAAGTGCTGGTAACTGAATTCAGGTCTTCTGCAAATGCAGTATTGGTTCTTAACTATTTGGTCATGTCTCTAGACCCACATGTATCATTTTAAAGACTCTATGACATTGCAGAAGAGAAGCAGAAGGACTTCAAGAACATGACTGACTAGAGGGAAACAGTGTCTCTGGATACAACAGAGCAGATAGACATATGACCCTCCACAGGGGCTGTGAGAGCAAGCACAAGACCTATGCAACCTAAGCCAGAAAACATCCCAGAATAGAGAGGAGAGTTGGGCATAGACTTCCACTCCTAACTGAGGAGCCTTGGCAATTCTTAGCTGCTGGAAGTTGTTGATCCAGTGGGAGATGGACATATCCAGAACTAATTGGGAAGCATAAATTGGCCTTAACGTGGTGGTAGTGGTGACTCAAGGTTTAGTAGGAAATGAGGCAATAAGGGGGGATTGCGACTATGTTTATAGCAGCATTACTCGTAATTAGCCTGAACCTGAAAACAACCTAGATGCCCCTCAAGCAAAGAAAGGGTACAGCAAATGTGGTACATTTACAACAATGGAGTATTACTCAACTGCATAAAACAATGACATCATGAAATTTGCAGGCAAATGGATGGAACTAGAAAGTATCATTCTGAGTGAGGTAACCCAGCCTCAGAAAGACAAATATGGTCTAGTATTCACTCTCATAAATAAATATTAGATGTAAAGCAAAAGATAACCAGACAACAACCACAGCTCCTAGCTAACAAAAAGGACCCTAAGAGGGATGCATGGATCTCTCTGGGAAGGGGAAATAAATGAGATCTCCCAAGTAAAGTGGGAATGAGGGGTTGGCAATTGAGGTGAGAAGATGGGGGATGTGAACATAAAGGAATGGAATGGGTGAGCTCAAACAGTAACACAGTAGGAGAGAAATGCAAGAGATATCTTGATAGAGGAGGACAAAATGGAGTTATGGAGAAACCTGGTACTAATAAAGTTCCCAGGAATCCACAGTGATGACCCCGGCTTAGACTGCAGCAATAGTGGAGAGGGTGTCTGAGATAGCCTGCAATGGTAGTCAGATTAGTGAATACCCTAACTGCCATTATGCGGGGAGGAGGGTACTGAACCAGCTTCAACTCAGTGTACCAGTCTTTCCTGATTCCCCATGGGAGGCCTTACCTTTTCAAAGGAGGAGATGGGAGTGCGGAAGGGCCGGAGAAATGGCAGGAGGGATGTGAGGGGCACCTGTGGTTGGTATGCAAAATGAATAAAAAAATTTTCTTAAATAAAAAAGTAAGGGGGAGTTGGGAGAGAAAGATTAAATATGATCAAAATATACACAAAATTCTCAAAGAGTTAATATATATATATATATACATCTGTATATATATGAAATAAAAATATATAAATTAAACTAAAGCAAATAAAACCTAAGCAAGACCATGATGTGCCTGGGCAAATATTTGCTTCTGTTTTTATTATCTTACTTACTTCCAATAAAACTGTATGATTTTTCTCAATCGTCCCAACTTCTCATTATTTATAAGGCATATGAAAATACAATTGGAAAATTCAATTATAACATTTACAAAACAAATGGCAGACTCTCCTTCAAACTTACCACATTCCACTTCATATTTGTGTTTCCCCAAAGTATATATTTATATTAAAATGTGCCTAAATGCTCAATGCATAAAATTTCTTCCTGGTTAAGTCTACTAAAGGTTTGTGAATTTTGTTTTTTCAAAAAGGCAATGGGTAGTTTTATTGACAATTTATGTTGTTTTAAAAACAATCTCTATTTTTATTTTTATCTACTCTTTGTTATTTCCTTCCCACTGGCTTTAATTTGTGGCAGTGAGCCTGGCTTTGACTTCTGGGTGCTGGGAATACAGACATGAATTGCCTATCTGCCTTTTCAGTTTGTTTTTAAATTAGAGTTATGCCTTTTTAAATATTTTTTATTTTATGTGAATTGGTGTTTTGCCTGCATGTATAACTGTGTAAGGGTGTCAGATCTTGGAATTACAGACAGTTGTTAACTGCCACATGGATGCTGGGAATTGAACTCAGGTCCTCCGGAAGAACAGTCAGTGCTCTTAACTGCTGAGCCATCTCTCCAGCCCCTAGGGTTGTGCCTTTCATCTTTTTCTTCTATACATTTATTATATGGGAATCCTACATTTTAATTGTTTTTTATTTTAGTTGTTATGGTTTTACTCTTAGATGTAGAACTCAAACATTTCTTGTGACTGTTGTAATACCTTTCCAGTTGTCTTGAGGAAAATTTACTTCTCTCTCCCTGCTTAAGGACACATTTTCTAGGTATAGAATTCTTGATTGGCATATTTTTTTCCTGGACTTTGGACATGCCATCTCATTCAATTCTGATTGTAAGTTTTTATGTGAAAATTGTACAGCTACTCTAATGAAGATTCTCTTCCATGCAGTCTGATATTTTTCTCTTACTAAGGTTGAATTCTCTTTGAAGGCTTGCTGGTTTAATAATAATATGCTTCAGAGAAAACCTTTTTTTTTTTTGGCAGAGTATAATTGAGGTTCTTTGAACTTCTTGAGTGTCTGGATCTTGTCCAATTCTTGGGAATTTTACTATTATTTTACCATGTATGTTTCTATGTAACTTCTCCTCTTCATTCCTACTATAATATCTATGATGTGACCATTTATTTGCTTACTGACATTTCATAATTCCATAGGATGTCTCCTCCTTTCCTGTCCCCCTTTTTCTCTCCTCCTTCTTTCCCCCCTTACTTATGTAATTTTAAAAAGACCAATATTGAAGTTTAGAAGTTCTTCTGTTTGATCTGATCTGTTGTTGAGGCTTTCAACTGTGTTTCTTATTTACATTTTTATCTTGTTTGGTGCCAACATTTTTGTCTGTCTCTTCTTAAATATAACCTCTATCTCTGTGGCTTATGTCAGGAGTAGTAAAACAATACAAAGAAGCGAAATCACAGTGTTATAGGAGTTTCGAGAGATCCTAAGGCTTAGTTTAGAATGATAATAATAATGGTAAAACAACCCCTATCCTTTTATACAGCACACATAACCATCCATGGCTCCTTTTTAGAATAAACAGTAACATATCTTAGCATGTTGGACAAGAGTGGCAGGTTTGTTAGTAGCTAGATGAGGCAAGTGTTCTTGCGGGGAACAAGCCTTTTTGAGAAAAAGAAGTTCAGCATGTCTAAAGAGCATCAGTCTTCATCTTAGTGGCTTAAGCTGAGTATGCCCAGAAGTGTTCCTTTTGAAATCTGAACACATGTATCAGGACCTTGAAGACCTGACTAGGAATATGTTCCCCATTTTTCCTTATTGATATTAAACTGAGCATGCTCATTAACCTACATCTTAAACTGAGTTTGCTCATGAATATGCTTTCTTTAAAAATGCTTTATTATACAAATATGTATAGGCTTCCTAATCAAAATTGCCAGAACAACCCAGACAATGTCATTTATTCTGCTGCTTCGGGGGATATTTCTAAAAAGCCAAGATTCACACTGTCTTGCCCTTGAAACAATTTTTTTTTTGATTAGAAAGAGTGGGAATGAAAACAGAAGAGACAGCTGTGATAGAATTTGTCTGTCCTTGCTGAGCCAGAACAGAGTCTAAGGTGATCTGATTGTTAAACACTAATTTGGCCAAGGAATTATTCCTTCTATATTGAGCAGAAATGGTTCAGGCCATATCATTAGGTACTTTCTTTAGAGTTTTAAATCATGTGTTAATAATCCCCCACCAGGGCAAAATGTTTTTATAAGGTATATGCCAGAATCCACTTTCTGATCCCAAGATAAATACTCAGAAGACTTTCTTAATTCTCAAGAAGAATGTTGGTTAGGTGGTCTAGTGTTTGCTTTCTTGAGATGGTACATAGAATGGTCATCAGATGCCTTAATGGAGAAGTTTTACAAACCTTCTAGCTGTTTGACTGTCTATGTATCTATCTACCTGTCTCACTATGGGTATATACAAACCTCCACCAAACAAATGAATATCTTGTCTTTAGTACATTGGTTCTGTTCTCTCTTTACTCTGGTATAATAAACCCAGGAGGCTATGCTTGTGTGAGTATTCAATAAGGTTGTGGTAGTTTGAATAAGAATGACTCCCATGGGCTTATATATTTGAATGCTTAGTATAATGGAGTGGCACTATTTGAGAAGAATTAGGAAGTGTGGCCTTGTTTTAGGAAGCACATCACTAAAGGTCAGCTTTGAGGTTTCAAAAGCCCACACTAGGTCCAGTGTTTCTCTGTTTCACCCCATCCTGATACTGATCAGGATGTAACTTTCAGCTACTTCTCCAGTATTGTCATACCTACCTCCATGCTTCTCACCTTGAGAATGGACTAGGCCTCTGAAATTGTAAGCAAGTTCCCAGTTAATTTTTTTTTTTTTAAAGAGTTGCTGTGGTCATGGTGTCTCTTCACAGCAATAGAACAATAACTAAGACAAAGATCTTTCTCAAATCCTGTTAAGCTACTTTTCTTAGTCATTTTTCTAAAGCTGTGAAGAGACACCATGACCACGGCAACTCCTATAAAAGAAAACAATTAACTGGGGCTTGATTACAGTTTCAGAGGTTTAGTTCATTATCATTACAGTGGGCAGCATAGTTACACTCAGGCAAACATATTACTTGAGAAGTAGTTGAGAATTCTACATCTAGATCCACAGACAGCAGGAAGAAAGATTCTGGGTCTGGTGTGAATCTTTGAAACCTCAAACCCATCCCTAGTGATTCACTTCCTCTAACAAGGCCACACCTCTTAATCCTTCTCAAACAGTGCCACTCCCCAATGACTAAGCATTCAAATCTTTGAGCCTATGTGGCCATTCTTATTCAAACTACCCACTTCTCTTAAGTGTATCCTGACTTTCAAGTTTTGAAATGCCTAATCTTCTGGTTAACAGGGGTGAAATCTTATCCCTGAATGAGTACACTTTTAGGAGCTTATACTTAATAAGGGTGAGCATTGCTTGCTCTAGATGGGTTGTGTGACTTATTGATAGTTCAATTTCTGCATCCATGAGTATGTTGGATAATCTTCCCTGGAAGGATTATTCATATAACATTTCACAGAGGTGAACTTGAGCTTCTTCGTAGGAACCCTGATGTGAGTCAGGACAATGGGTAAAAGTAGCTTGCTGGCAAAATGTGGCTGAGCTGACTTTAAGTGTGACTGGCTCTTTAAGGTTTGCCAGAGGACTAGAGAGTCCATACTTCATTGTCCATCATGTTCCCAGCTTCTTGGAAATCCCATCCACTATCTCTGAGATAAAAGTGGGCCCACTGTTACTATGGATACACTAGTGCAACCAAACCTGGGGATAATTTCTTTTAAACATCCTTATATAACTTTTCCTGCCCTGTCAAGGAAGGTTTCTCTTCCCCTTCCCAAGCCAAGGAATCCATGGAATATTTAAATCCTCTGGGGTAGTTTTCATGACTTTGCAATAGACTTGTAAGTCCTCTCCTGGCAGCATGCCTATGGCTTGTCCTGCCCTTCCCAATGTGAGTGCAGTTCTTGGTTAAATGTTCTTTTGACAGTACACTGCCATGTTCTGCATGGCTTTGTTCTAGGAAATCTGACTAAAATGACAAAGAAATGAAGAAAGTACAGATAAATGGACAGAAAATCTGGGATCAGGAGGGCCACATATGTTTTGATGAAGACACAGAAGCCAAAACAGCAACCTAAGAAATCTGCTTTAATTTGTACATTTGAGTTGAGGAGGTGGGTTTATTGTATATAGCTGGAAATGAAGGTAGGTGTGGTGGTTTGAATGAGAACAGCCTCTATTGACTCATATGTTTGAGTGTTTGGTCTTTATTTAGTGGAAATGTTGAGGATGCAGTAGGAGGTGTAGCCTTGTTGGAGGAGGTACTTCACTGTAGATGGGCTTTGATGTTTCAAAAGCAAACACCACGTTCAGGCTCCCTCTGATTCTACTACTGCCTCAGCACAATGCCTGCCTGTTTTCTGCTCCCAGTCATGTTATTTGTGGACTAAGCTCCTGAAATTGTAAGCAATCTCCCAATTAAATGCTTTCTTCTATAAGGTGCCTTGGTTATGGTGTCTCTTCATAGCAATAGAACAATAACTAAGACAATGGGTTTGTGGTATATGGCTGGACAAGGAAGCAGGCTTAGTTAATCTAGATAGAGGGTTTGTGTGGGAGAAGAGGTTCAAGCTGCAGTAAGCTGGAGAGCTGTGGCTGAGAGTTTCTGCACACATCTATCAGTCAGAAACAGCAATCTTTGGACCAGAGGAAGGCTTTGCCAGTTCCCCTGAGCCTGACCTGGGGAAGGCTTTACTCACAATGATAGAAAATGTCTGAAAGTTTATTGTTTTGTTTTGAGATGTCTTCCTCAGAGTAGGGTGGAATAATTTCTTTCAGTGGAGTCAGAGAGGGGACCAAAGATAGGCAGCTTATCTGTTTGGACAATATCACACACTTGGTTGAGTGCCCCAAGTTTTCTTTTGCTATTGAGTTGCGTTTTCTTTTGCTATATTTGAGTCTTCCTTTCTGTGTTCTCTGTAGCATGTGACTGCCATTTCTTCAGTCATTTATGGCCTGAAGCAACTTGTGGATCCTTTTTCTATGCTATATGTCTTTTCTATTTGTATTTAGAAGACTTCTTTCTTTCTAGATTGTATCGTGATCATGAAAACTGAGAAGACCTATCTGGAATCTATAAAGCAAAATTAGTGTTCATCTCTTCTTTCTATTTCTGAGTCAGGATTAATTTTTCGGACTTTTGTAGCAAAGACTTTTGCTTCTGTAGTCCCATGGGATAAGACCTTGGTGTAAGCAGCATGACATTCACTGTCCTAGACTTGCTCCATCTAGTTTGCTCACTTGGCCAAAGCTCTTCACTTGAACTTTTCTTTTTCTGCTTTACATAGCTTGTTATTAGCTCTGAGAAATCACATTTAAAGGCTCGTGTGAAACAGGCAACAGAGTAACTGGGTTAATGTTCTGACAAGATTTTAAAGTGAAATGGTGGGTTGGTGGTGATTCTGTTGGCTGGATGTGGTACTGTAATCTTTATTCAATTATTAGATACTGATAGGTTTGTTTCCAGAGCACTAGAGACCCAGTGAGGGCTTCAGTCGGCCCAATGGCTGCCCTATCATCAGTACTTTGTTGTCTTTTATTAAACAGTAAATTTTATTGGCTGCCTTTAAGTGGCAACCAACTCTAAGAAGGCATCTAATTGTTGGGAGACCTTTCTTAAGGGGACAACTACCTGCATCAACAGTAACAGCCTCAGCCCTTTAAAATTATATTTTAAAATTATTATATAGTTGTGTAATTTCTTCCTTCCTTCAAACCCCTCTAATATACTCCCCTTATTTTCTTATTTTCTCTCAAATTTATGGCCTCTTCTTTTTTAATTGTCGAATACATATAATATATAATTCATAAATAGACAAATATAATCAGCTCAGTCCATTTGTTACATATATACATATATTTGCATATATACATATATATGTGTAGGTATACATATATATGTATGTGTGTAATAACCACCTTGTATTTTTATGTGTATTTTAATTAAAGGACTTATTTGTATCTGATAGACTCAATACAGGAGCATTCATATTGGCCTCTTGGGTTTACAAAGCTTTCATTATCTTATTAAACCTCATTTAAATAAATCAGTTTTTTTTTTCAGCTATTTTTATGGAGGCTTTATACAGAACCCAAAATTGAAATCATATAGAATTTTGCTCCTAAGGGTGACTATGTCACTCAGCTGCTAGCATGTTAAGGCTTCTGGTGAACGACCAATTTTTATTTCACCCTTTTCCAGAGTATAGTCCCTTAGAGTCCCAACACATAGAGTCCATTCTTTGGTGAGCTTCCTTCATGGCCATGTTTCACTATTGCGCTAAGAAAGGCTCTGTTTAGGTTTTCAGCAGCTCTCCCTGAGTGAGATTTCTCTAGTGGAAAGAAATCACCAAGAAGTCTCCTTGCCTTTTTGTTTGCTTGGTCTAAACATTCTTTCAGTAACTATATCATGTATTGCTAGTAGATTATAAAAGGTTATGTTCAGCCTGGGTAGATGGCTTAGTAGTTAAGAGCACTGGATGCTCTTCCAGAGGATCTGGGTTAGTTCTTAGCACCCATTTTGTGGTTGCCTTCCTCTGAGCTCGTCTGGAGCAGGGCATTTGAGTGGCATATACACAATGAGGCAAAATACTCATACCTATACAAATTAAATAAATAAACAAAAAATACGATTAAAAAGTCATGTAGCACTTCAAGCTATACTATAGAGCTACAGTAATAAAAACAGCCTGGTACTGGCATAAAAACAGACTTGTGGACCAATGGAATAGAATTGAGGATCCAGACATTAACCCAAAAACCTATGAACACCTGATTTTTGACAAAGAGGCCCAAAACATTCAATGGAAAAAAGATAGTATATTTAACAAATGGTGTTGGTATAACTG